>SRPQ01000432.1:0-20006 GCA_018360075.1 Claviceps cyperi
AAAAAAAAAAAAAAAATACAAAAAAAAATAAAAAAATACCCCAAGATCCCTCACTTACGAGCCACTCTGGTCCCCAACAGCTCACCATCCACAACACCATCCACGACCCCTCCAACAACGCAGCCGTGGTCTACGCCGTCGCAGACGGAGACACCCCCTTCGGCCCGTACCACAACGAACAGGCCGTCTTTCTGTGGTTCAACGACAAGGGCGATCAAGTCAATCGGATCGAAGAGCTTTTCGATACTGCCTTCATGGCCGAGTTCAAACCCAAGTTCAAGAAGTGGGCTGAGGAGAATCCGGGCGCGGCGGCCAGGCGGCCTCTTTTTGCTCATGCCTGAGTGGCCCGACGTGCCGCAATGTATGTAGATGTGATTGGCGGTTGCGGCAGTGACGACTTCCAAGATGGCATGTTGAAGCTGAATGATGCGTATATAGACATGGATATGGATGGGATGGATGCTGCTAGGTAGTCACATAATCGGAATCCTGTGTCGTTGACTCCCGAGATGTGCTGCTTCAACACACAACACCACACTGCACCCGAGAAGGCTTCCTATGCAGTCATGCAGTGTCAAGTGATGCAACGGTCAACCTTTGTCCGTTGTCCCGTTACAACAGCTCGAGTTTCTCTATGTACGGGACATGTGTGTGCAAGCTACGCCAGAAGGGTCTTCAACATGAAAATGGATTTTGCTTCGCTTGTAGGTACAAGTTACAACGCATACGTTTTTGTCAATACCTACGAAATACGAGTAAATTCTCAAGTGAACATGTAGTCTCACAATCAGATCGCTGCATAGGCAAACAGTGGCAGGACTATTGTAGCCATGCCTCGTCAATCGTAGCCAAGTCATAAAGGCCATGTCTGGAAAGTGTGGTACTGTGTGCAAAAGTAAATGAATGGCTAACAAACAACTCCAATCCTCAACAAGATAACTCGATTGTGACGCTTCATTCCTGCTCGGTACAATCTGTGTCATCCAAAAACATCGCTAACAACGCTTCCACCCATCCCCTGCGCCTCTCCTGTCTTCTCTTCGGACTTTCCACAGCCCTACGAAAAAAACATCATCTACTTCCTCGCTTCCCATTCTTCTTCTTCCCCTTCTCCTTCCCTTTGCCCTTCCCACTTCCCTTCCCATCTCCCTTCTTCCCCGGTACACCAGTCTCCTTGCCTTTTCCATTTTTCCCGCCACCGTCCTCCTCATCAAGCCAATCGAGATTCACCTCCTCGTTACCCGGTACCGCCGCCATCCGCGCCTCATGTCGCGCTTCAGCCTCCCACTTCTCCACGACATGCCTCATGACTGTTCTCATTTCTTGCAGCGTCATGGTATTACACATGTTGAACCAAAACTCCAACTCTTCTTCATCAGGTCGCTCTTCCAATTGCCACTCGAGCCACCTCTGGGGTTTGTTGTCGACCCACCCGACATATTTGTTGAACTTTTCTACGCCGGGTTTGTCACTCCGCGAGCTGATCAGTCGATTGGGCCACCGCTTGGTGATTTTGTTTTTGCGCATATATTCTAAGCCGAGGAACCCCCCGTTGAGCAGATTGCATTTGCACTCCACGTCGTCGTGTGCCAGCAGATGGAACCCAAAGAGTGTCCGGTCTTGGAGATGTCTGTCAACGGGTTAGAAGACAATGCTACAGTTACCAAGCCAAACGCCAAAAGCCTAAAACACGTTGCAGTCCGCCTACCGATCCGAGTGCGCATCCCAATTTTCCTACATCTGTACGCCAACTAGCCGTCGCGCCACCTCCTTCGCCAGGGGAAACTGAGCCGGTGATAATGGAGCGTCCTTCGGCACAGTCACCGTGTACTCATCCAGCGCTGTCGATTTCGGTTTGAACAGCTCCCAGACTTCGCCTAGGCTCGGCTGTTTCCCGCTTGCTCCATCTAGCCGCACACTTTCTCTTGTCATGGTGAGTAACGTCGCACACGGGTTGGTCCACGTGTCGTTCAGGAATTTTGCCGCAAGCAGTAAGCAAATATCAGGATCCTCATCCTACAGTTCACCCAGCTGTGCGTTTGTTAGCAACTCTCTCCGAGAACTACACTACGGGGCTGACTGGATATCCGCAGACTCACTTCAATGCGGTCGTATCTGTCCTCGGTCTTGACGTCCAGATGATCGACAAGCTTCCCTGGAGAGACGTAACAAAGCTCGATTTCCATATTGACCCGCCGGCAAGATATTTGGAATCGCACAAGCAAGTCCCTGAGATAGTAGAACATCTTTCCATATACATCATTCACGGCCACAGAATCCTCGACTGAGTGGTCGAGAAATTCCATGGGCCACTCCGACAGCGGCTCTTCTATTGATCCTTGTGGAAATTGGACGTCTTCGCCAAAGAAGGCGCTACTTTTAATCAGCATTATTCAAGTCTGTGATATTCATCATTCGAGAAACGAAAGGAAGACAGGACTAAAAAGAACGCCACGGGCGACCACAGAAAACAGACGTCTGCCCAGATTGAACGAATGACCACGTGAAAACTCCATGGTTTGTAACCATCATAGCCGTGGGGCAAGGGGTCGCAGGGAGATAGAAAAGGGGTATCATCAGAATAGAAAGAAGATGCAGGCATGAGGTGAGACGTATTTGAGATGTAAGGAATTGAAAAGATGAAGCGAAAGGAAGAAAGAAACGGAAAAGAGGAAGCCGAAAAGCAAGACAAATGGCAAGAATGAGAGAATCAGAGACAGATACATACGAGTTAGGAACATAGAACTCAGGCCTTGGATGATCAAAAGGCAGCAAAAGGCCATCCACCCTCCACTGTAGTAACCCCAAAGCCCTCGACCGCGGCATCCGAGCAGCCGTTGCAAAAAATGACTTGACATCCCTCTGCCTATCGTCCTTCCGAAAACAGAATTCTTCCAGTCGCGTCAGATCGGATGACGAGTTGACGGTGTGATCAAAACTAAGCTTCTGCTCCTCTTGTAGAGCAAGCAATAGCTGGATATTCGGCAGCTTCCATTCCATGACCACACACTCGCTGAGCGAATCTGTTTTCTTGAGGAAGGAGTCCTGGCCAGATCGTCTTAGGCGGGTGATATCCGCCAGTCGGCTTTGCACATGGTCGTTGATTTCATCCGTTAGCCTGGACGAATACCACAGATGGATCAAGGCCTCGGCATTCTTCATCATGTCATCATTTCGCGACAAGCATAGCAGAGCTACGCCGTTGAAAGTACGTCGAAAGTCGAAGAACGAAGTGGCATTGAGAGTGAATTTGAGATGCGGGTTCGCGGTGCGAGGCAAGTTGACCACCGAGTAGATCATGTGTCGTAGCGGGAAGACTATTCTCGGGGAAAGAGAATCCGTCAGCCTTTCTGGCAAACACAGAGTCCACGAGAGGTTCGGACGTACCACCGCTCAGAAGAATATTGAGCTGCCCGTCAAAGGCCGGTCCCTCGGTTTGCTTACTGAACCGAATCACATCTGTCGCGGCGTAACTGCCCCAAGCTGTCTTGGGCTTCTCGGTCTTGCCTACGCCAGAGCCTATGACATCCGACAGTGCAATCTTATCGGGAAACTCGCTTTCGCAATCCTCCTGGTGTTTCGGCCAATGCGCATCTCTGCACTCAGAGCTACAGTACTAAGAAGGTTCAAATCAGCCAAAAAATAGTATTCGTGGCCACGGCGTCTTGATTACCGAGACAAGCAAGCATTTCGGACACGCCATCTGAGGTGTTTCGCCACAGATCGGCCCCGAAGCAGTCGTCGCACAGCACCGGGGGCGCGTCGGCGCCCACCGACCGTCTGGCATGGCCGCAGTCACTGCGTGAGTATGGCTAGCGCTTGTTGTCGATAAAGATATATAAATGAGAAACAATGACCTGTCTAATAACGCAGCATGCAGAGATTAGCTAGGAGATGGAGATAGGAGGGCGCGGTATTCACGGCTGTCGATACGCACCGTGGGAGGGTCTGGCAGATACGGCTCAAAGTGAGGTGATGTGAGTACCGACGACAGTTTTTTTGGTAAGAAGTTATGTCGTCCTTGTTCTCAAAAGGAAGGACCTGGGCTAGAATCCGAGGTCGCGACTTTGCCCCGGCATATAACTACGGCAGGCAACTTCGACCAACAAGTTGCGATTGCTGCGCAAATTTCGGGCCGCACCCTGGCCGAACATATGAGGGAGCTGATGCCTTTGACAAGCCGGATCTTTGTCCTTCCAAGCAAGTTAGCATAATTTTTTGAGGCCTAATGACCAAACGCTAACAGAGTAGTTATATAGACTTTTATGCTTGCGCAGCTCGACACACAAAAAACATGGTCTTGCGCCGCGACCACTGCCTCAACATAAGAGAGCAGACCACCCGTCCGTCCAGCGCAGCCCGCCCATGATCAAGACCATGAATGCAAACGACACGAGCACACTGGTCAGACCATACATATACGCACTGCGCCGTCCTAGACTGTTAAGTTCCGCAGCCCACGTCGACACGGTCGTCAAGCAGCCACAAAAACCATCCTCCACGCCCTGAAGCACCTGGCACCCCAAAAGACCACCGCTCCGCACATGAGCAAGATCCCACGCCATACCGAGAACAGCCGTCCCCGTGATATTGGCCGCCAGGGTCCCCAGCGGCAAGGCTGCCGTCTTTCCGTTGAGCCAAAGCGCCAAACCATACCGCGCCAGGCAGCCGAGAGGCGCAAACACCAACGCGAACAGTACCTGCCCTCGCCATGCATCATGGGGAGGCAACACAGCCATGACTATTGCCCCTACCCAGCACCCCCATCCCAGAAGCACAAACAGGGGATCGATCAGTCTTCGCGTCATGGACCGAGATAGCGACGGCACAAAGCGCTCTATCGCCATGGCGCAGTGTCCGCCAAACACCAGGCCGCCCAGGGACAGCGCCACGGTGGTAATGACCACGGCTGCCATGGCCAGGAACGAGTAGCCGCCGTTTCTGCTCTCGGGGGCGACTCCGCGTCCTGACGCACTCATATCGTTGGACATGGCCAGGAAGACGTCGCGAATAAAGGTAGAGAAGCTGGTGAAGCTGCCACAGAACCCGGTAGTCAACCCGATATATAGTGGAACAGTCTTCTTGTATGCAACATGAGCCTTCTTGGCTGCTGTGTGGCTCGCGCCGTCTTGTTGGTTCTGTTCCGCGGCTGGTGTCAGCACGCCATCGTCTGCTGCAGAGCGCCAGTTCTGCTGAAACAGCATCTGGTCTTCTATCAAGAACCCCATGATAACGCAGCCTCCGAAGTTGGCCCATATTCCGGTGAATAGTACGGGCATGTTGGCGTAGCTCGTCAGGGCGGAAAGACCCAACCGCGCAAGTGTGCCCATGATGGCGAAAAACACCAGATAGAACAGTGTGTAGAGCTGTGATAGCCTGGGAGAGATTATATCCTCGCCATGGTTCGCTCGGGGCTCAAGGGAACTGCTTTGCAGCGCTGACTGTGGTGCTTCAGCTTCGTCGTCTCGACTGTTCGCCCGGGTCCAGCTGCGCGAGGAGTCCATCGCGTGCGATTGATGGTCTTTTTGCGCAGCGTCTCTTGTGCTTCGATCGCGCGCAAAGAATCCGTCGTGCCATTTTTTGTCGGCCGCGGGATGGGTAGCCGCCAACGACGGCGATGCCTCTTCGCGCTGATGCATGATCATACGATGTGCTGGAATTCAGAAGAAGAACAATTTTGGACCATCGGACACAATCAGACACAATTGCTTCTTGATTGGCCAGTGCGGCTGCACAATTGTCCGATGTCGCCCCTGTGCGACCCACTGACTTGACCCCTCTCGACCCCACATTTCCATCTCCATCGCCATCTTCGTCCATCACGCCAATAACCTCATCCCAAGCCATGTTGAAACTTAATGCACGCCAAATTGGAACTTGTTCCTGGCTTTCCCATGCTGTTCCGTACAGCCACAATCGCATCCCGCTCTTCCGTTGCTAGCGTTATCTGTGCTTCATAAATGTAGGCTGTAGCTGTAGCTGTAGCTTTCTCGGCCCGTCGGACGTCATCACCCTACATCTTCCGTCCGCCATCTCCACCTCCTCTTGTTCTCCCTCATTCATCCTCGCACCTTCAATACATCTACATTTGCAAACACCTCCTCACTCGTCCGCCATAGTCACCGACACCATGTCCCTCCCAAACGTTCACCTCTCCAACCACCCCAGTCTGAAAGCCAAGCTCAGCCAGCTACGCTCCCACTCCACCACCTCCCGCGACGTCAAGACCCTCGTCCACGATATTTCCCTCATCCTCGCCTGCGAAGCCCTAGCCGCGAACCTGTCGTCCCACAACGGCTCAAAAGTAGTGAACTCTCCTCTTTCTTGCCCCTTTTACGGTCATGAGGACAGTCTCATTGGCTTCGCATTCTCCCACAGGCAGGTGTCTGTTAGGTACAGTGTGCTGACTTGTGGATGGCCAACAACGATGAGCATGTACGTTGAATAAAGGATAAAACACCGCTGGGGTTTGAGTATACTACGTCAACTATCGGTCCACACACTATTTGCATTGTGCCTATTCTACGGTCGGGACTAGGCATGGTAGACGGTATGTGTTATGTTGCCGTCGTCTCTCGTTTCACCGAGAGTCCAGCACGTCGCCTCGACATGGCTCTGCGTCGCCATGATGGGTGCTTGGCTTGAATATCATCATGTCTCTCATGTTCATTTGCCTGAGTTACTGACACCCCCAGCCATACAAACCGTTCTCCCCCTTGCAGTCCCCGTCCACCACCTCGGCATGTATCGCGAACCCGCCACCCTCGACGCAGTCGAATACTACAACAATCTTCCGCACCACATACCGGGCTCCGGCGACAACGCCGCCAGCAGCCTCGCCATCGTAGTGGATCCCATCATCGCCACGGGGGGAACCTGCGTGGCCGCTATCCAGACGCTTCGCGAATGGGGCGCAAAGAAGATTCTCGTCGTGTCGATCTTGGGCGCTGAAGAGGGCGTGCGGAAGGCGGCGGAGGAGTGGCCCGAGGGTACTGAGTTGTGGATCGCTGGCTTAGAGAGCAAGTTGACGAGGGAGGGGATGCTGGAGCCAGGGTTGGGGGATATTGGGGATAGGCTGTTCTTGACGGTTGGGAGGTGAGGACGGGGCATTTCCGAGGCGGGATTGTGCAGTGAGCTGAATATGTCAGTGCTTCGTAAGAATTGGGTGAGTTTGTTCGCTCGTCGTAAGCATGGTCGCAGTTGGACCGCAGGAGACTTTATCACGGTTGATTTGATCTTTGCTCGATCCGTGTACGACTGAGTGGCATGTTGAAGCCAAGGCATTTCAATCATTATCGGATTGGACTTCTCAGAGCTGTGTAGACTTGTTGCAGTTGCGTTATATGGTCTAGAGCAGAATCTTTAAATCTGTTTTTTTTTCTCATTTTCTCGTCCGACTTGCCCGGCTTGACTTACACTCTCTTACTAGTGTCAATCGGACTTGTCACACTTACTATGGGTAACAATGTCTACGCATTGAAACTTGAAGCAGCAACCAGACGTTAAAGCTCTCTGTCTAAAAAGATTAAATTCTTCAGACTTACCACAGCTATACCGTGTTTGTCCGACGGCTCAAGAGCCCTCACTCGTGAAACTCCCAGACTCCTAGACTCCTCGCCGTCACTGAATAGCAAACGCCTCCTCATCCAGCACCGTCTTGTCTCTCCAACAACCCAATATCCACTGCTGCACCACCACCCTTGGCACCCTCTTCCACGACGAAACCGTACTCCTGACTTCATCCGCCATGGCCCCAACTTCCATGGCATCATCCCCGACCAAAACCACATGCGAAATGGCAAACTTCTCCTCCAAGCACTCTTCAACCCGACCACCCGCATACTGCACATAGTGAACCAGAGTGTTCACCAGATTCGCATCCACCCCTCCCACAATGCGTACATGAACCACGCAGCGCTGGAACATGAACCCCCTAAAATGTGAGAAATCCTTCCCCCCCGCGCCCAATTCATCAAGGAATCGTTGTCGATCAAACGATTCCTCAGTTTTAGGCCGGGCCATATCATGCAGAATATTCCTCAGCTCCTCCAACGAGACATCCCGCGCGAAACTATCCCCATACATGTCTGTATTTTCCGCCGCAATCGCAGCCAACTTCTCCGTCGCATGCAGCAAGTGGCCCTCTTCGTACGGCAACAAAAACGATCCATCCTGCTCGAGACAATCCTTGATCCACTTGGGTCTGATGATGTTGACGCCACCGACTTTGATCAGACTGGCTACTTTGACGACCTTTTTGTCTGCGACGAGAACCATGTTCGGGTCCGGCAACGCCCGCTGTGATACCGTGCCGCCATTTTCTCTAATGATGGCTTCCAATTGCGTTTTTGTCTTTTTATACGGCTTCAACGATTCGGAGAGCACGCAGAACTCTAGACCCGCAAAGACCTTGGATCTCTCGCCTGGGGCCGATTCGGACGCCGGCAGCGGGGCCGTGTCTTGTCCGGCAATGACCAGTTCGCGCTTGACGCGTTTCGGATTCCTGCGTTTCCGGTCCTCGAGCGTCATGGCCTTTTCTTTGGCTTCCTCATCGACACGCTTCCTGAGCTCCTCGAAATCGTCAACAGACAAGGCGGAGTCCCAGTTGCGATCGAGGCGTAGTCGGCGGAACCGTGGGAAGCGCAGCGTGTACCCGCGGGCAAAACTATCCGACGGCGCGACGCTGGCTGCTTTTGCTGAGATGACGATGGAGTCCTTGGGGCGAATCCACAGGTCTGGCCGTTCGAATTGTCTGCTTTCGCCGCCGCCGAGCTCAATATACCTGGTGGGAGGGTTTTTACGGTCCCATTCTAGCCACTTACCTTCGGTAAGGTGTCGAACTTGGGCGTAATCTTCAGAGCGAAAGCCTCCTCCGACCTTGAAAAATGAGAAGCATTTCTCGGGGTCTTCCCCGGCTTGGATGTGGTTTTGGGACGCGCGGAGCCCACAGAGAAAGCTGGAGAGGGTACCGCCTCGTCGTCCCGAGCCGTAGTAGCCGCCAATGATGACGCAGTCTAGGGACTCGCCAAACTCGGACATGTATTCTGGCTTCACCTTGAGCCAGTCGTCGTTTCGGCTATTTAGGCGGTACATGGAGCGCGGGTTCTTGAGGACCAGACCCTCGGATGCATTGGCCACAACGTCCCGCAGCATGGGCTCGATGGCATCTGGCGACGTTGCGGCGACATAGGTATGTACCTCGAGCCGCCGGTGCACTGATTTGACGACTTTTTCGAGCGCCTTTCGCCGGTCACGAAGGGTGTACTGGGTAAGTGACCTGCCATTCAGATATAGAATATCAAACACTTGGAAGAGGGGTCGATGACCAGAGGCATCCGACCCTGACTGATTGTGCTGCTCCGCGAGGGCCGCCGACTTGAGCGTTCCAAAAGGAACGATTTTGTCCACACTCATGTCCCACGTGATCATTTCGCCATCAAGTATCAGGTTTCGGACCCTTGGTACGAATGCATCTTTAAGATGGCGAGTCAAGCTTGAGGTGCTGTCGAACAGTCCATCGCCGTAAAGATATGTGTAGTCTTTGGCCTTGCGTGACCAGAAGCAGAAACGCTTTCCGCCAGGATGGGCAGAGTCTTCCATCATGTGCATTTGCATACGTTCGCCATCCAGCTTCTCCTCGATCCAGAATTCAGCATCGTCTGGAGTCGGTCGCATGAGATCAGTCATTCTTTGGAAGGAGGCTGGCATCTGGAACTGGGCCAGCTGAGGTTGAAAGCACTGCATCAAGGAAATTCCCGCATTCTCCTGCTCCAGCCTAAAATCTGGATCGTACAGCTCCCAGCAAACGCGACGGAGGCTGGACGATACACTAAATAGGGTCTCGCCATCAGGGTGCCACAGATGCATAAACGTCTTCTCCGTCGCGCCCACCTTGAGTTGCTTGAGAATGATGCGGATCAGCCAGAGCATTTCCTCAGCATTCATCCGGTTGTAAAAAGTCTCCAAAACACGCAAGTTCTCTGCGTCGCCGGTAGATGCTGCCAGTTTGTCGAGTTGTTCGTTGACCTCGGCTATAGTCATACCGCCCACCTCTGTCCTCATGGGCCTTTTGGAGATGACTTCGTAGCATCTTCCTGCGAAATCACCGGCCAGCCGCGCGGCCATGGTTTGTCCCGGAAGCCTCCAATGAAGGAGATTGTACCCATCTTCGGAATTTCTATCAATCTTGAGCAATTTCACCAGGAGTTTTCCCAATACATGCTCCTTGAGACCGTATACCCCGCGAGCACTGTCCTTTTCCGGCAAGATGAGCCGCAGAGCAGGGTAGAAGTCGTTGCCTACTTCCTTACGCCACCGACCGATGAATCTCTCAATGATGTGCCGCCGCTGCTCATGAGGCGAAAGAGATGTTGCACCGGGGTGGCCTTGCTTCCGTGCCTGAGCTCCGGGTTGCTTCTTAGCGTCCTTGAGAGGGTTAAAGAGCTGCAGGAAGAGTTCTGAAAATGGCAACGTCTTGGAGTGATTTTTGGGCCGATTAGGGTATCTACGAGACCCGGTCAGCCTCGCGTAGACAAGGACATGTGATGGAAGGGCGCTCTCACTTTTGCTCCAACTCTTCTTTCGCTGATCCAGCGGTACCATATTGAATTTCATCCTCGCGCTCGGCAACGGCGTCAGGAAGCTTGGTCGTGGCTCGACTCATCGTGACGAACGTTCAACGGCGCGTCGACAAGTGGAAGTCATGCGCGGCACGCAGTGAGCAAACCGCATCATTTAGTCACAGGGTGGAGGATCTTGCGACAGTCCTCTCCAGCGCATAGATGAGCGATGGCTGCAATAAAACCAGCCCGAGTAGAAGGCCCTTCACCTATTCAGCATGGTGAGCGTCCGTGAAATTCGAGCTCAATAGGTAGCTTGGTGGTTTGCGCCACGAACTCACGGCTCACTCATTCTTGCTGACTAACGGCGCGACTCCCCCTATTTTTCCAAAGCCACGTGGCTGACCCCTCGTCTTGCCCCTCGTGAACATGGAAGCTTGCCCTCCATCTTGGCCCTTTCCGTTTGATTGCCAGCTGCGTAAGCGGCCGTCATCGTTCAGTGATAAGTTGCGTTGTTCTCGATATCCCCTAACAGATTCCGACAGCACGTGATGGATCGGTCCTCAAAAGGAAGGCCCCAAACTCGAAGCCCTAACACGATGGGCGCCGATCGCGGCACATCACCCCACAGATCTCGTGTGAGATGAACGAAATTTCGGATTATCGTTAGAGCGAGGTCAAGGCAGCCTCCCTTTTCCGGCGCACAATTCTTCGTCTTAGATAGGATAGTACCTACCTACATAGCCGATCTGTCCTTACACTACAAAGACTCCCTGCGACTTCGGATCGATTACAATCAGCTTCATTTGAATATTTGCGTTCGAGTCTCCGAGGGCCATCATTTTCGTCTCGCTGGCTCGCTGACTTGCATCGCATCGCCCCACGACCTCCATCGCGTTGTTGCTAGACCGGTTCCCTCGACACCATGGCTACTATAGTTCTTGGCTCACAATGGGGTTTGTCTCTCCCCTTGCACATTCTTTGCCTAGGATCTGCCATGTTGCATCGCATCGATTCGGATCCGCAGTTATTGTCTTGTCGATTCATCTGACTGACCCCGCTGGCTTTTGGTAGGAGACGAGGGCAAGGGAAAGTTGACCGATATTCTTTGCTCCAACACGAAGCTCTGCGCCAGAGCGGCGGTATGTTTGCGTTCTCGATCGAATTGCGAATATGTGGTTACGAGCCCCTTGACTAAGACTTGATCATGTTAGGGTGGACATAACGCCGGACATTCAATCATGTAGGTTCCCGTTGGACTGGAGCGAATATATGACTCAAATTAAATGGTCGAATCGATGGACGTGATGTGCTAATGCGACTCAGCGCAAACGGTGTCTCCTACAGGTAACGATCATCACGCCTCCCACTCACGAGCCTCTCGATTCTGGCTGCTCTCTGACTTGCACGTGAATGAATATTTCAGCTTTCACCTGCTGCCTTCAGGACTTGTCAACCCGCACTGCGTGAACCTTATCGGCTCCGGCGTCCTCTTCCATGTGCCCAGCTTTTTCAAAGAGCTCGGAGAGCTTCACGAAAAGGGCTTAGATACCACAGACCGAATCCTCGTTTCCGATCGCTGTCAGGTCAACTTTGACCTCCATGCCGCCGTCGATGGTCTTGAGGAAATCGAGGTGAGCTATCCTCTGGCCCCGAAAGAAAAACCGGAGGCAAAATGAGGCATGAGGTCCTTCACGGGCACACAAACTAAGAGGGAACTAGCTTGGAGAGCGAAAGATTGGCACGACCGGTCGCGGCATCGGCCCCTCGGCTTCCACCAAATTTGCTCGCAGCGGTGTTCGAGTGCACGAGATCTTTGACGAGCCGACTTTTGAGCGCAAGCTCCGCCAGCTTGCCTCGAGCTACAAGAAGCGATATGGAGACTTGCTCAAGTACGACGTGGAGGAAGAAATCGCCCGATTCAAGGAGTACCGGGTGAAGCTTGCGCCATACTGCATCGATGCCGTGCAATTCATGAAGGATGCGCAGGACCGAAACGAGAAGATACTGATCGAGGCTGCGAATGCGCTCATGCTGGATATCGACTACGGCACCTACCCCTATGTGACGAGCTCAAACACCGGTCTTGGTGGCATCATCACCGGTCTTGCCATTAACCCGGCCAAGATTGAGTATGTGCGAACTTTGGCGACGCTTTGTACTAAAAGTGTTTTCGTGTTCGCTTTTCTCTCTTAGCTAACGATTCCTGTAGGAACGTCATTGGTGTCGTCAAGGCTTATGTGAGTACTTTTTGACATGCATGGGGTTCCAACATTAACAGCTTTCAAGACAACCCGTGTTGGTGGCGGCCCATTCAAGACGGAAGATTTGGAAGAGGCTGGCACAAAGTTGCAAGACATCGGTGTGTAATTTCTCGACCTTCCATGGCTGCCTCTTTCATATGATACTCCCTTTCCTTCTTTTCTCCTGGGGGTCGTTCTTTTCATCATTCCTCCCTCCATTCATTCTTGTATTACATCTTCTAACGCAAAACAGGCCGCGAATGGGGCGTGAGCACCGGCCGAAAACGTCGCTGCGGCTGGCTCGACCTGGTTGTGCTCAAGTATTCCCACGCCATCAACCACTACACGCGTCTTAATCTCACGAAACTCGACGTCCTCGATACCTTCCCCACAATCAAAGTCGCCGTTGGATACATATCCCCCGAGGGCCAAGAGCTCGACTACTTCCCCGCGGATTTGGGCTACCTAGAAAAGTGCGACGTCGTGTACAAGGACTTTGAGGGCTGGCAAAAGCCCACCACTCACGTCAAGAACTACGTAAGCAAGCGATGACTGGATTACACGGACTGAGTAGACTAACACTTTCTTCAGTATGACCTGCCCAAGCAGGCACGTGAGTATGTTGAATTTATCGAAAGTTTTGTCGGTGTAAGTATTATCTACTTGGCCCGTCGTGTGTTTCGACAAGGGCTTTCATCTTGTCGCTGCGATCTTTTGCCCTTGCCATTGCGCACATAAGCTAATGCGCGATTCTACACAGGTCAAAATCGCCTGGATCGGCACCGGCCCCTCACGCGATGACATGATTTCCCGAGCTGTCTAGATCGCTGGCCAATCTGAATGTAGCAGTTAGTGCCTGCTTGCTTGTCATGCATAGAGTATATAAACCATCGTTTATCCGCCAACCCAATGTATATGTTGTTCTTGGCATTCTGGTTTTTTTTTTTGCTTTTCCGTCCTTTCCATTTACATATTGGACACACGAGCTAGTAGAAACAAAAAAGAAGTCAGCGTGTTTACTCTTTGTCTTGTTAGGATGAGACGGGCCCGGTTGGTTCTTTCATGGGTCTCTCTTTATTGATAGGTTCGTAAGACATGGGTATGAAACGGCATTTTCACATGATGGATCGAACACTCAGCGCTTGCGGCATGAGATGATTGTTGATAAGACAGGTTAGGCAATTAACAAGATTTCAGGTCAGATAGAACACAGTTGCAAAGTCACATGTTTGCAGTATAGTGTCCGTGTGAAATCCAATCAATGTCTGTCTAAGAAGAAGAGAACGAAGGGAAGGTGGGAAGAACAAGGCCACAAGATCACGCCCCGTTTGTTCGTAGACGTGACAAGACCGGTCACATATGTAGGTAGGTAGGTATCGTCGTCAGTGGTTCGGACAGTTATGAAAGGCTGATACAGACATATCTCGATGCAAGGTCATGTCCGAGTAATGATGTCCCCATGGAAAAGACCTAACGTTAGTATGTAGTCCTCAAACACAGCCCCGCTCTCACAGCCTGCGACATGGCTCAATGTAAAACAGACCAGCGACGTCATTTTCCCCGGGAATTACTCCGTACAGAGTAAACACGGTGGAAACTATCCGGCTGAAGGCTGTTTCGGGCAATACTAGATCAAGCCTGCTATAGTACTGCTGCGATCTTGATGACGACCTACTTAGATAACGCAGCGAGAGATAGATTCACGATATACGCAACTGCCCATTCGCGAAAACAACTCACGTTGAACTTTATTCAACTTAGCTTACCGGTGGGATTCTGGAATACAGGAATAGACGACATGATAGGTTTTCGGAGACGGAGAGCGACTTTTCTCTGACCGGGGATTAGCATGTACACCTGTTGTGCTCCGTACTCCATGTCTAGGTATTACCTACGGAGCGGAGTACATACACACAAGTTACAACTCCAAGTGACTGGACCCCAAGGGATCGGCGCTTTCCCGGGAAGTCCCCCCCGCCCGAAGCATTCCACCCCCCTGACAAGGAAGCCTGATGTGTATGTACATATGTACCTAGGTATCGTGAAGCCGCAATTCTACAGCACGTCTCCCCTCCTGGCTCCGACTTTGTCGTTACAGAGGCAGCTGCCAGCCGGAATGATGATTCGAGATGCCCCCAGCCAAGAACAGAGGGCGTGACATCATAGAGAATGCCAGGGCGATCGTAGGAGAACCAAAAACCAAGGTCACGCAAACTTCCAGCCAGCCACCATGCCATGCAGTGGGTGGATCGTTCTCCGTAATCTGAAGCGTTGTTTTGCCAAAACAGTTTCCTGTCTGGGCATGCTGCTCCGGGGGTCCGGGGAGACTTTGATCGTGCTTTCCCTCTTTCTAAATTCTGAGGAGTTAGCGCCGTGCAGACAACCCTGCTAGCGCCATGTAGGTACTTGGCTGCCTCAATCACCCAACGAGATACCTACTCCGTTTACATTCGTCTAAGACGCGTGTAGAGGGTGTAGGTTAGAAAGTGACCACCGTTCATTGTCATCTTGTGGCGGTAGCTGAGCGCAGACTGAATGAATGTGGACGACGTTTTCTATAGCCCAATCATCGAGTTGAAAGGCAAGGCAGAAACCTCGTAAGAGCCGTGTTTTGGCTTTCTACTGACTACTTGTGCCATCATACATGATATCGCTCGTGCGCTCCATGATCAATCGACGGAGGAAGAAGTGGCTGGTGATGGGGTTGAGAAGTAATTACCACGACAATGAGGCCCTAGAAATGCTAGCATCAGGCGCTGCTGAGGCGACCTACCTGCCTGTCGCGATAGTTAGCGGTGAAGCTTGCAAAGAAGCAGCGCACTGATCTCTAATGGCCGCTTCCGAGCTCATCTTCAGTGCCCAAACCGCTGTCGAGCTCGCTTTCTGATTTCTGACTACATGGCGCTAGCAGGGTGGCTGCAGGGCGCTAACTCCTCAGAAAGAGGGGAAGGACGAATCAAGTCTCACGTAACTAAAGGAATTCTATTCCCTCAAATAGAGCGGACGGAACAATGCCCGCTTTGCCTTGGTTTTCTGCTCAAGTTGATCACGCGACACCGTGGTCAAACAAGGCCAACCACAACCGTTCTCCCTCAGTCCCCAAAGGCAGGAATCTCGACAAGACAGGATTTGCAATGCATGATTCGGCCGGGGACCGGTAACTAACTGTGCGCTCCGATCGGGTCGGCAGGCCAACAAGGAAGCTTCCCGCCGAGAATCAATGCCCTCTCGAAGCGCTGTCAACTGAAATCACGAGTCTGTATCTGTAACGGTGAGAAAGACGGCCGGCCGGCTTTTGATCGAAAAGAATTGCTGAGCAGGGTTCGGCCAGGAAGGACAATGCAAAACCCTGTCCACAGATGGAGAGGAGAGTCTCTCGAGTTGGTCAAAGATGGGAATAGCCAATTGATGTGGCAGTTTCCCTTGTCGTTGAGAGTTTCCAGTTGAGATGTCTCGCAAAGTGTCTTTGAGCGGTTGTCTCACGGAGTCACGGATGTCGGGGAGGTGCGCCACAGCTTCCCAACCCAACCGTCTTTGTCGACGGGATTCGACAATGCCATTTTCGGTGCATCGAACGTCTGTCTGCATGTATCATTCGTACTGTATCATTGACTGACTCATTGACAGGCCGCCCTGCGAACAAACAGGGCCCAAAGAAGGTCCAAGGCCCACCAAGTAAATATTACCTGCGGCGCAAGGGCCAAGGCAGTACAGAAACAGAAACAAGGCGAGCAGAAACAAAGCAGGATGGATGTATGTACGGATATGTATGCATGTACCTACACACATACATGTCTACATACACGTCTACATACAAAGATCAAAGCAGACATGAAAACTCGCAGTCCGCGGTTGGCTGGGCAAGCAGCCGGGTTCGCATAAATGTTCCTATTCTCACGCCCTTTCTCGAGCCACCCTCCCTCCCTCCCTCCGCCGCAGCCGCCATCGTCACCTCCTTTGCGCGCACAATCCCATTCTCCTTCGTCTCGGTAAAGCGACTGGGCCCTCGTTACTCCGAGCGCACTCACTCACATTACTTCACCCCTCATCGCTTGCTTATTGTCTGCCTTGTCTGCTTCCCCTTTTATCCATAACATATTGCCGCACTCACTCATTCATACTTCTCCAAACTCGGACTGCTCGTCACTTTTTCTCGCCTCCGATAGAAGTAGCCGGTCCAAGACTTCCGCTCAACTCCCGTTTCTTCTTTTCCACGCAGGCATCATACGAAAAGAGGCGACAAGAGGGCACGAGGGCAATATCACGATTCACACAGCTTCAACAGCGACCACCATCCACATCAGACGCGTTTCCACACGCTCTTTTTCTTTTCGGGGTGTTGAGGTCTTTTCTCCCGTCTTCGTCCGGCTTCAAACATATCTGAGCCATCTCCGAATTTGCAATTCTTCCATTCCCGACCTTTGAACATGAAAGGCTCTCCTGGCGGTGCGCCTGTTGTGAGTCTGCCTTTCTGATGGAATCGCATCTTCGTCAAGCCGGCAGCTCCGTGGCCTCACGCTTCGCCAGCAGACGGTGCGTCTTGGCAAATCGACGTTTACTGGCGGCCGTAGCCTCGCGCTTCGTAAATCGACGACTTGTCTTCTCCATTGCTGCGCTGTCAACACTGAGCGCGAAATGGGTTCACATTTACGCACACATCACCGCCATCCCGCCGGCTGGGCTTGTTCGATGGGGGCTCTCTTTTTTCGCGCAGGATACAGCACTGCTGCTGATGCTTCGAGTACTGCTCGATGTGGGACTGCCCTTGTTCGCGGCTGTAAATTGGCTGCGTATCGTTGCCACCACTTGGGCCTGCTCCATTGCGACCATGCAACTCATGTTGGCGTCGATCAACATCTCATTCTTCACCGTGGCTGGATCGGAACTTCACTGGCGGAATATTGCCCTTGCTAGTGACTCGTCGTCGTGGTCACTTCTCCTCACCGGGCTTGCGTCTTGCTCTGTTACGTATGTCGTCATCCTATTCTTTAGCTGGCTGCTTCAGGACATTGCTTTTTCTTTAGCCGGCATTGCTGTCGAGTTGGTCAAGATGCCTTTTACATTTTTGCTTAGCAAGATACCCTACTTTCCATCACAACCGCGGGCGTTTGACGCCACGTACGATCACGTCTCCCAGAAGGAACCCGATTTGGAAGACGGATTCGAGGAGGGCGACGACGAGTTGGCCGACCGGGCCAAGACTCATAGCATTGGTCCGATTCCGTCCGGCATTGTCGAAAACAAGATGAAGTGGCTTGTGTATACTGTCATTGGAATACTACTCGTCGTACAGGCTGTCTCGGCCATCGTGCGACCCGCCGAGGGCTCGCTCATCTTCATGTCATGGACTCCGATTCTGCTGCCCTTTATCGACTTTGCACACTCGACACCAAGCCTTGCCAGCTTGAACCCTCTGTACGGCCAGGGTATTGGCTGGGGCTGGGACAACCAGACGGCCTTGGCCGATCCCATTCGCTGGGATTGGCTCCCCTCGGTCGACAAGCCTCTCGACGGCTTCAAGGACTGGTATGAGCCAGATAGCCAACACTACAACGCGGCCAACGACCCGCTCAAGATTTCCAACCTGGACGAGGGCCTGCTGGCGGCGTTGAAAGGGAAGCTGGGTGACGTCAAGATTCGCCACGTCGTTTTGGTCAAGCTTGAGAGCATGCGCAAGGATGTTTTTCCTTTGAAGAAGGATGGCTTGATTTGGGAAAAGCTGGCCGAGACATGGCCAAACGGCACCTTTCCCGACGCGGCGCAGGAGCGATTGTCTACTCTCACAAAGACGGCCAGGTTCCTCACAGGCGACTACGACGACGGGTTCCAACACAACGAGACGAGACGGCGTGGCGGTATCAATGCGAAAAACGACCACACGACGGCAACGTATACGCTCAAGAGTATACCAGGCACTCTGTGCGGCATTACCCCCTTGGTTGCGGACTTCAATGTCGAGTACAATCACCACGTATACCAGCCTTGCTTGCCGCAAATCTTCAACTTATTCAACGCCATGAACGAAGCCAAGAAGTCGGCTGAGGGCGAGGCGAATGCTAGGGCCGACGGCGCGGAAGCGGACGAAGACTTTACCACATACAAATGGAGAAATCAGTTCGTCATGTCGGTCACCAACACGTATGACAAGCAGGATCTCTTGATGCCCAAGCTGGGCTACAAGACGGAGGACATTATCTCCAAAGAATACCTGCAAAGCGACAAGGCCAAATTCGGCAAAGTGACCCTCCCCGACATCAACTACTACGGTATGCGCGAGTCCGCCACCGAGGACTACATCAAGGACGCCTTCAAGACGGCCAAAGACAACAAGGAGCGCGTATTCCTCACACACCTAACCAGTACCTCACACCACCCCTTCAAGATGCCCGACGAAGAAGTCTACGTCCCCCTCGTCTCGGGCGACTCCCTCGAAGACGTCTCCCGCTACGTCAACACAGTCGGCTTCGTCGACCGCTGGCTGGACCGCATCCTCGGCATCCTCAACGAACAAGGCATCGCCGAAGAGACACTCGTCGTCATGGTCGGCGACCACGGTCTCTCCGTCGTGGAAACCGGCTCCGTAACACCCTACTACCAGCCCAACATTGGCAACTTCCACGTCCCCCTCGTCATCTCCCACCCAAAACTTCCCGTCATCGACATTGAATCCCCCACCAACTCCATCAGTATCCTGCCCACCATTCTAGACCTACTCATCGAAACGGGCTCCCTGCGTCCCACGGACGGCAAAGCCGCGCAGGACCTCGTACGAAACTACGAAGGCCAATCGCTTCTCCGGCCCCTCTACAAAGCCTCCATGCACACGGGGCAAGCGGACTGGCAATTCACGATTATGAATACCGGCCGCGCGCAGGTCGCCACGCGGAGCGCACGAGATCCAAAGTGGAGGCTGATTGTGCCGGTGATTAAAGACACAGAATGGCGGTTTAGCAATGTGGAGGAGGATCCGCATGAGATGGCTCCGATATTGTCCTTTGACTTTGGCGCGTTTTTGAAGATGGTGGAGGGGAAGTATGGCAAGGAGGCGGCTACGTGGACGGAGGAGGCGTCGTTTATCACGAGGTGGTGGGTTGATGAGAATGCCAAGAGGTGGCGGTATGAGCCTTAGGCCTGAGGTTGTTTTTGTATGTGCACCAGTACGAATGGGCGGTGCGTTGTACGGATTGTTTTTTTTTTTTCTAGT
>SRPQ01000433.1:0-19950 GCA_018360075.1 Claviceps cyperi
GCGTGAGTACATCACGCACGTACCACATTGGTGCCTCCGATCATGTGACACTGATGCCTTGGTCAGCGATTCCGACAGTATCGATTTTCCAGAAAGAAAGGAATGGTAGGTCCTTCGTATCGGTACTCGAGGACGCGGACGGCGTGGATGGAACTCGAAGTCGAGGCTGAGACGCGCTCAGCACACGATTTCTGCGCGCAGCAACACAGATCGAGCCAGGCAAGCGAATGACGATACACCGAGTGGCGCTGCAGGAAAACGAAAGGCAGCTGCAGCTGCAGGATCGTGGATACGCGATGTCAACATCGAAGCTGGAGAGATTCATCCAAAATGGCATGGGTGAGGAGGCTGGAGCTCAAGCGCCGCCGAGGAGCACTGAGGAGCTCTGGGGACCCGCTTTACATAGCCGCCCTGCAAGTCAGTCGTGGGCTTTCATTGGCTGCCTATTTGGCGGAAAACGTGCCCAACCCCACCGTCGCTTACTGTCACGACTCACAATGTCACAATTGTCACCACATCCATGTCTATAACCAAACGCCATCTGACGACGACGGGACCATCCCTTGACTTTTCACTCATCCAACATACGTATTTGTATCACGTACGTAGATTCTCAAGGTTTCTACTAATAGTCTAGCAATACGCAGCTGCCGAGACCCTCGTGTCAGGAAACAAAATCCAGATACATGACACGCCAGGCTGTCAACGCGGGAGAAGTAAAGGTGATATATAAAAGAAACCCAAAAAAGCCAATGAATGACATATCTATATCAAACACTCGCAACAAGTGGTCCTACCCAACAAGTATAGTAGCGTACGCCAACTCCTCAAAGACACATGCGAATAAGCATGTTCGACTTTTCAACGCTGGAAGAAGCTAAATGAATCGTGAATGAACAAATGAAAACGCCTGAGCCAGGTATACAGGCAAAAACCTACAGCTAGTAGACCATCGACTCCTCTTGATTGCGCAAAACACCGCACCGAGAATAAATCAACAGAAGGAAAGGGTAATGCAAATGTATGGTGTAGTTAGGCCTCTGCCGTGTCAAAAGGCTTGACCCTGGAACTGGCCGTGCGGTGGAACCGGCCCCGGATACTGGCCCCGAGGTGGCATACCCGGAGACGGTGGTCCCATGGGCCGTGAATGGCTGCCAGGGCCGCCGTACGGTGACGCCGATGGGCCAGGCCCTCCTCGTCCAGCGCCGGAATTTGGTGGTTGAGGACTAGGCCTAGGTCCCATGCCATAGCCCGGTCCTCCAGCACTGAGATTGCCGCCATATTGAGGCGAGTTTACCGCAGCTCGGTGTTGGACATACTGTTCTGGTGTCAGCGCTTGGCCTCCTGGTCCGGTTCTCGATTGTGAGCTGGTACCAGCATAAGCGCCCCCGGGCTGCCACGCCACCTGCCCTGGAGCGGGCTTCGTGGAGCCTTGCATTGTACGATCCGATGGCGATCTATTGACGTACGGCCGTTGCTCCGGAGAGGCGTGGCGCGGCGCTTGGCTTTGTGCAGTGTGATCATTGGATCTTGGGGGTTGGTTATGTTGGGCACGCGGCATCATGGCAGATGCACCGTAATTGAGTGTAGGGCCAAAATTTACATCTGGAATTCCAGTCTGCGGACCGTTCTGCATGGGGGGTTCTGATCCTCCTACAGTCCTCATCACCCCGGCACGAGCCCGGTCATCTCCGTTGTAACCATGAGGACCACCAGGTCCCCTTGCTTGTTGCTGTGTAGAAGGAACTGGCTGTCGATCATGTACGGGTGCTGAGCCCCCACGATACGACTCAGACGTGTAGTGATCGATTATGTGATCTGCTGTAATGCTATTCGTGTGTCTCGGTACTGGCTTTCGAAGGGGATGGCCGGGTGGCGGACCACCGCGGCCTCCGGGTCCTCCGGCTGCAGGTCGATGATTCGCGTGGTGTCCAGAGCCATTCGGCACTCCTTGCCCGGGTGGTGGTCGTCCGCGACCGTATGGCCCAGGTGGTCCTCCGTGTCCAGGAGGGCCTCTTGTTTGGTCAGGTCGAAAGCTCTGCTGTTGAGGATTTGGCGATCGTGGTGGGCCTCCCTGACCTCCGGGGCCGACCGGGTACCCCTGGCCTCCCTGACCCTGTGAGTATTGGGAGCCACTACTTTCAGAAGTTCCAGGGCGCGAGTTGGTAGACTGTCCGTAAGGACTCGGTGGTCCCACAGGTGACCTAGACTGTTGCTTGGGAATGTCGAGACCGGGTGGCGGCAGATGACGTGCCCCCGGTTGGTTCTGCTCTTGGTATCCTGGGTTCGCACCTAGACAAGTGTCACCAATGATTAGATTAGTTCATGTTCTGACTGAAGTCGCGTGCGATGCTGAAGATCAAAGAACATACCATTTTCATTATATCTGCTTGGGGGTTGATAGTTGCCATGGTCCGCTTGCAGGTTGCCCATACCGCCCGCGGTTGCCATCTGGGCAAGAGTCGAGCTCGACAAGCGACTGTTGGCTCGTCGCAGATCTGGAGAATGATATGCTTTGCTGGTTGGTCGTGCTTGAGATCCATGGCTGAATGCGGGAGGACGCTGGACGGGCTCCGGAGCCTGGAGACTCCTCATCGCTTCCAAGCTGTGCATCGGCGGCGGCGGTGAGGTCGTCACGTCTTCATCAGAGCTGCCTTGCTCGGCGGATGGCATTCGGCCTGGAGGGCCGCCGCGAAGGGGAAGCTGTAGTCGCTGCGGCGGACCGCCGGGACCACTGTGCTCAAGTCGCGAACCAAGGTTCGGGTCCGATGTGTTGCGCATGTGATGAGGTTCGCGCATAGCCTGCGAATCATGATATTAGTGATGCAAGGGCATTCAAATTCGGGTCTTGGTAGTGAGATGAACATACCGATTCGTCCGCGAATCCAACCTTGGGCCTGTTTCCATTGCCAAAGCTCAGCCTGTTACTGGAACGACTGGCACTGCGAGAATGAGATCTGGTGCCGTCTTCCAATGCATTCATCCTGGTCCCCGTCGCTTCTTTAAGACGTTTCCGCCACTCCCGTTCCGCCCAATTGGAGCTACTCTCTTCAAGGATCAAATTTGTGATATCGAGGAGTTCGAGATACCCGTACTTCTTGTGCTTCGGCATGGCAAACATAAGAGAGCGAGGATCCAGGATGCTTGCAACTAGTTTGCCCGGACGGCCATACAGGGCAAATGTGTCCCAGGCGGGAAACAGAAAGCGAAGCAGCATTTCGAAGCCACTCACGGCAGGGTGGACCTCAGGCATGATAAAGATGAACCCTTCGTTGGACGAAGGAGGGTCGGCGTGTACGGTGACATGGCCTTCGATCTTGAGCAATGTGGAAGCGTCCACCAGGGACTTGGCTTGAGGATAGATGGCATATGCTGCAAAGGCGTCCGTAATAGTTGCAATTGGCTGAGCCTTCTTTTGCTTCTTTCCGTCTTTCCTCGTGTCATAGAATTTGATGTCTCCCTTGAGGACGGGGCCATGAGAACGGTCATAAGGGGATTTTTTCTTGTACTCCTTCTGCATCTTTTGATACTCTTTCTCGTCTGGAGGAGAGATAACACACCAGCAACGACGCCAGGGTACGCCGGCACCGAACCGAACTCTGACCCACTGCTCCGACTTAAACTTTGTCCTTTCCATAATGACGTTGATATTGTTGAGGTTCTTTCCCCTGCCGGCGATCAATGCGCCAGTATACGCCTCTTGAAGCGTGGAATGCTCATAAATGGCAAGGCGAATTCCGGCTGTCCATTGTATCAAGGAGTGATGCGAATTAAAATGGAGCAGATATCGATTTCTTCCTGCGGTGGAGATGCTGAGAATGTTCTGCAGTGGTTGCTCGTCATTGGAACGAGTTGGCAAAGATTCAATCTGAAGAATGCACAATAGAGAAAGGCGTCAGTATTGTCCGGGTTTCAAACAACAGAAGCTGCACCCCACTTCATCCTATTGTTCCGTCCAGTCGCTTTTTTTCTCTCTGGCCTTGCGGGATTTGAGGGAGGGGAGGGGGGGCAACCATACCATCTTGATTGATGCATCCGTAAGGTTAATGAACTTGGGTAATACTTCGCCATCTTCGCCGGCGGCATCCAATTCAGCCGCGTCCCAAAGTGACAAGACTGTGCCCACAAGTTGAGCGAAACATTCGGTCCATGTTCTATCCGCATTCGGTTTGCCCTCTGTGCAACAGCAAAATGATCAGTTATGCCCTCTGGCACAAGCAAAGAAATGCCAGTAGATAGAAATGATTAGGAATGAGAAAAGGCTGGTTCGAGTGTGACATACGAGTGTTTTGATCGTCTAGTTTGAGAAAGTAGCCCTCATGGTACAACTTGTTGGAATGGCTGTTGAGCAAGGTAAAAATAGGATGGAGCTCGGGAATAGTATCTTCGTTGATGTCCATGAGGGGCGGTTGGTAGGCCTGTATCATGGACAGAGGCCGCGAGGATCTGCGTCGCTGCTGCGATAAACTGTTGCATGGAGAGCCGTCTAGGGAAGTTCCATAATCCGATCGCGAGGGTGGTGTAGCGGGTGGTCGTGCACAGTCAATGTCGTGATTCGGAAAGGGATCTGAGTAGTGCCTTTGCTTGCGAGTGATGGCGTCGCGATCGTTCGGGGGTGATGCTGGTGGGGACGGAGTCTTTGCACCAGCAGAGAACTGGGACATGAAGGAAAGAACTAGAGTCGTGGAGAGAAGTCAGTTAGGTATGTATGTACTGACGTAGTCGTGTTGGCTCAAAGTCACGGTCAAGTAGCACACGCATGCAATTGGCACATGCACATGGGGGGGCAACTGAGAACAGAACTCAGCCCCTTGCGGTAGCGCGAAAAGTTGCGGGTCTGCCTGATCAAGGATGGAAGAAAGGAGCAACGGGCGGCAACTTGCAATGCCCAAAGAGGCACGAGGAGAGGCACAAGCCAATCCAGCGCGTCGCCCAAGCAGCGAAGGACCCCGGGCCGCAACCATTCCATAGTGGCGGCCGTCGTCAACGGTCTAGCAGATGCGACGACAACCCCCCGAAAGTCGCCTCAGTTGCACTCGCATCCGTAATGACGCCTGGATCCGTTGAACAGATCCCGAGCCGGGATGTGCTGAGTGCTGACATGGACAATGCATCCCCTCATTGGTCCAGCCTGCCTGTCGGCTGAGGTGGAGTCGTGCGTGATTGGTGGCTGTGACTCTGTGAGAGGACGGAAGCGAAAAAGGGATAACCAACCTCGATTGCGGCCCATGTTTGTGTCGAAGTCGTCACACTCATAAATAAGCCCACCAAGGCAGAGGCGAGAACGGAGAGAGAATGTGAAGTCGACAGACAGTGAGCCGCCGGGTCGTTCGAACGCGACGGGGAGAAACCGAGTCAAGGAGGAAATAACCCAACCTAGTCCGTCAAATGGGATTTTAACGTCCTTCCCGAATCGTTGGCGACTAAAACCAATGCTTGTTATGGTTGTCCCTAGACCACGGAATTACAGACGATGGAATGTGGACAGGCGTGCGTCGGGCAACCGGGTTGTCTGGTCAATTTCCTGGATTGTTTGCCTGACGCCGATGGAGTCAACAGTGTCGGAACCTCGGAGGACAGTTTCAGAGGGAAAGAGGAATACACTACTAGAAGAAACTAATGCTGGGGATATGCAAAGCTTCTTGTACAATTTTGACAATTGCTTATGTATTACATATTATTAGTTCGTCCGAAGACCGGCAGCACGGATATAAATCAAGGTCTACGGAGCACGGATGGATCGAGCTGCAGTTCCCAGTTCCAAGTGTAATTGACAGGCGGCGGGATATCAGGGGGGGTGCGACGAGCGCAAGTGGTGGTGTGTGGTGCGGCGCGTGTGGCCGTAATATTATAAATGCGGATGCGTCGGACACCGAACAAGGAAGGGCGAAGTGAGCCAAGACTTTTCTGCGGACCCCGACCGGCGACGACATCAATGATCACGCATAGGTGCAGTAAAAATAAAAAAAAGATGCAATGACAGAGTATGTACAGGAGCTCTTGCTCGAAGAGAGAATGAATAACATAAGGAGAAGGCCAGGAACAGGTCCAGTCGACAGCGGACAAAAATACCTATGTGCAAAAAAGACAGAAAAAGCAAGAGAAAGGACAGAAATACCAGGAGGAAGCGATAGGCAAGATGCAAGAGAGCGAGAAGTGAAAAGAGAAGGAGGAGTACAAGGAACCATCCATAGGTAGCTGCCAAGAACAAAGACGGCGTAGAGATAGATGGCCAAGGCTTCTGGCCGCGGTCTCGTGATTTTTCCCTTTTTCGCTTTTACCTTTTCTTTGCTTCAAACGTGGCCCTGCCAACGGTAGGCAGTGGGCAACACTGGCATAGGTAGGTACCTAAGGTGAAGGTGTGTTGCATTGGAATGAAACCGAATTCACAAACGCACTGGCGGGTCTTGGTTTTACTTTTGAGGCTCCTCAGAGGCTCAGATCATAGATGTCGAGACTCGAGATAAATTGCAAAGCCACTTGTCTTGGAGCAACGTGAAGACAGCAGAAGTGGCGCGGTGCTATTTCTCTATGAGATAAGCGCTGCAACACAGAAGCCAGTCATGTACGCTTGTCGTTGATGGCTCCAAACTGCCTTTGCAAGATCTAGCTAGGCTGACGTCGATGGGGACGGCAATTGCAAACTCGGATGTTGCGAAACGTCCGACCCCAGTTGTTCACCTCAATTACATGTCGAAGCCAGTCGTCCCGTCTCTGGGAAAAAACGGACATCTTTTGGTACAAGGGCAATCCAGTATGTAGTCCCATCGACAGCGCAGAACGGTCCGCGCAAAAAAGAAGTCCTTTGTCTGTCGCGCCTTTGAGGTCTCCAATGTCGGATCGTCTACCGAAATTTGATTTCTGGCACCTAGACCTAGGTTAGGTGTTGGGCAGAACTGGAACGAGCTACGTCAGCGCGTAACAGCGTTGAGGCTTGTCGGGCCCGAAGTTAGAATAGGTAACTAGGTAGTGTCTGTCGTCTGTGCAAAAATCATGCGCAAATCGTGCGCAAATCGTGCGCATATCGTGCGCATATCGTTTCAACCGTTCGCGGATGGCGGCGCCACGAGTTGCTCTTGCAAGGGCAGAGCTTCACTCGATAGTCGTCACCGACTACATTAGGAGGTATGTATGTAGCTGGCTGCGAGCCACAGACGTGAGGACAGGCACCCAGGCGATGGGAACTTTTTTTGTCCTACCCCTGGCAACGAGAAGTCTGCAGATTAGGTACGACACAACAAGGCGCAGGCACAATTTCTGCGCTCACTGCTTGACTTCTGAGAAGCTTTGGTGAAGGCTGCTTGCTTGGTGATGCGCTTGCACCGACAATTGCAGCGTCGCTCCGCAGACCTTGGAGCATCTACGAGGCAGAAGGAGCCCTGCTGCCCGATGACCAGGTACGGGACTAGGGGGGACAAGTGACTCCGAACAAGAAGACATCTGCGTTACTGCGTAACACGTCCCATCCATTTCCCATTTCCATACATTCCCATCCAATAATCCGCTCCGTCATCCAATCCAGCGCTTGCCCGGCGGCTCGCGATGCTTCGACGAGAGGAGTCACGGCGCGTAGTTTGCCAACCCACCGTCGCCATCCCGAAACTATATCTACGTCCCGGGCAAACTCCCTTTGCCAACTGCAACAACTCGCAGCGCGGAGCATCTTCTGGCCCCATCGATAGGCCAAGTTTCGCCGAACTGCCAAAAATGCATACACACATGGTTTCAAGTGTTGGCGCTTAATCAGGCACTAGACACAGACTGACAGTACCTATCATACGGCGTAGCTAGGTTGTAAGTACATACGTACTAATTGTAGCCATGTCATATGTCGTATTGACAGGCAGTGACTACCCCGGGAATTGAGATGAAGTTGGCATACTCCTAGACCTTGCTGCGCCATCGTCAAGCTTGAAGTCATTCGTCAGTCATCCAGCTTGCCAAGCCGCAATCTTGATTCTTGCACATTTGCCACGGGATTACTACAGGTAAACCACCTTCAGCCTTCAGGCCGATGATGCAGTCTAAACGAAGGCGGAGAAAATAGCGTCGCGGTCAAGCCACAATAAAAACTCCGGTAAGAGCGTCATCAATGAGCGAGCTGCGCCGCGGCGTCCACTGGCAGAAAAGCTTGTCAACTCGCGCCCGCTGTCTTCGGAGAATTACCTAGGTATGTCATGTCCGCTGTCGGCAAAGCGACTTTCCGTCCATCTTTCCAGGCACAAGACTCAAGAGGGAGGCTTATACCTAGGTAGGTAGCTCGTTTATTCGGGCGCTGGGACTCGCTGGTTCCAATCGCGGGGTTGATACGAGATGGATGCCCCGGGCTGCGGAGGACACGGAGGAGGAGGCTTGGCGGCGCAATAAAAAGCCGTCGCGGAAGCTTTGTAGGTTGGAATCTTGCGCCAAATCGATCTGCGCCCGACTCAGAATCGCAGAATTCATAGTCTGTGCGTCGCCATTCTTTTGGCCGTCTACCGCGGCTGACCGGAGGCTGGCGGCCGGTGCCGTGCGTCAATCATGGTGAGCTTCCGTCGTGGGTTGGCGTCACCGTGTTATATTCGTGGTGCTTCAACTTGCACCGGACTACCTAACCCTCACGAGTTGCGGGCACCATTTGTGTGTAAATGACAAAGCTGTTCGGTTTTTGCAGAGAAAGCAGAGGGCAGGATCATGAACTGAAGTCTGAGAGGCAAGTAAGGTTCGTAAATGTTCAAATGTACATGCATCATGCACATAATTCTCCGTCATGATTGGATGATGCGGCTGAACGTGGAAATTTGATGCAAAAGGTGGGGGGGGCCGAGACTCAAAATCACGTTACCTAGGTACTAGGTACGTAACGAGAATGCTTGAATGGCGTCTCAGTGCTGGTAGGTACATTACGTAGTCGACTGCACGCGCGTTGAGTCGTCATTCTCAGACGTTCGGATCCGATTGTCCATCATGATATCTTTGATACTTCCACGCTCAGCAATCCTCGCATCGTCCGACAAAGCTTCTGAGCCCCCCTTGTAACTCGCATCCAGGTACCAGGCTGCAGCTGGAATGCGCACGTCACATCCCCCAACACCCGTGGCCATCTCAAGATACCTTTCGCGACAACCTCAGCTCCCTGACCCGCTACGGCGGGGCCGTTGCGAGAGATTGTGCACCGTACACTCGTCCTCAGAGTCGTCTGAAGGCAACAATCAAAGGGCAAACCCTCGGAATCTCCCCTTCCGATTCGAGACAGGCATTGGTCGTTATGCCAAGCGACCTCAGAGGCCCTTCCCGCCGCCATTCACTTCCCCTCCATCGGGGTCCTTTTCAGATCCTCTGAGCACGTATCATCAAAATCGAGACCGCCGGGAGCGTCCGGGATTCGTAAACGGGCAGCTCATCAAGGGGCTCACAAACGGAGACGATGCCGTCTACGCGAGCGACTTCTTTATATGCGCCAACGACGGCGTGGGAGCCTGGTCGACGCGCCCCCGTGGTCATGCCGGGTGCGTGGAAAACAGTGCTGAGGGAGACCGACCAATCTGAATGAACGGATGAAATCTGCGGAGCTAACCATCAAAGATGCAGGCTGTGGTCGCGACTGGTGCTACATTTCTGGGCTTCTATCGTGGAAGAGGACATTGCTCGATCATTGACCATGAAGACTCCACATGTGCCTGACACGATCGCCCTGCTCCAAACAGCGTACGAGAAGACTCTCGAGGCTATGCTCGCACATGATTGGCAAGGCACCACAACGACATGCGGCGCGCAACTACATTACAGACTCCATGATGAAGAAGGCGAGACATCTCATGCACCTACGCCGCTTCTGCTGGTGACCAACCTCGGAGACTGCCAAGTCATGGTAATTCGGCCCCGGAAGAAAGAAGTCATCTTCAAGACCAAGGAACAATGGCACTCGTTCGATTGTCCCCGTCAGTTAGGTACCACGAGTCGCGACACGCCCAAGGCCAACGCCGTGACAGACATGGTGGACCTGGAGGTCGGGGATGTAGTTCTCGCGCAGAGCGACGGTGTCACCGACAATCTTTGGGAACATGAAATCGTGGAGAGTGTTGTGAAGAGCATCGCCTACTGGGAATCAGGACCCTCCAAGCTTTCTCCAGAAGAGAGAGCCGGTGGTCGTCAAGGCGGCATGAAGCTTGCGGCGACTGATCTCGTCGAGGCCGCGAGAGTCATTGCCACGGATCCATTCGCGGAGAGTCCCTTTATGGAAAAGGCCATCGAAGAAGGTTTGGCAAGTGAAGGAGGTACGTCTTCCTGCTATGCTCTACCCTGCAATGAATTCCCTCTTCCCTTTCCCTGGGCTGTGGATTGTCACGGCGCTTTTTCTTAACTGGTGCCGCTGTTAGGTAAACCTGATGATATTAGCGTAGTTGCTGCATTGTGTGTCGAGAATAGGTGACGGGAGGTGTTTTCCGCACGCGGTTTCCGTGTGTTTAGAGCTTGAGTGTGAATATGTAATGCATCATAGGAGTGCACGTACATTACTACATACATACATGGTTCCTTTGCGTCACAATTTCGGCAGGCCCGTATCGTGTATGCCGCTGTGATGTTGTCTGCATGTGAGGGCGTACAGGTGAAGAAGTTGATTCATACCTGCCCCTTGTCCCTCTAACCCTGTTTTCGCGCGACATCGCTCCCCTTTGTCCGCATCACCTTGAGGCTTGCGGTCTTATTACCAGCGATACTTAGTACTAGCAGACCATCTGTAGCGCAGTGGCAAGTTGTTCCCCAGTCCTCCATTTGGGTGCAGTGTTGTCCGTGAGGAAAACATCAAATAGTTACAAAAAGACGTCCCGCCAGAGGGATTCGCTCTTTGCGATCCTACGCCATATGTATTCATCACAACTCACGAGAGAGGACTGGGACACAACGTTCGATTGAGGAATGTATGTGCGAGACATGATGCATTCTCAGTGCGTAAGCAACTAGCAAGTCTAACAATTGAAGTATCGCGAGCTGTGCGCTGTCTTCTTCTGGTGGTTCACTACCAGTTGCGGACGACCCGACAAGCTGGATACCTAGGGCTAGCAAGCGGGACGTAGTATCGACAGTCGGTACGCCACGTACATGGCGCTGACATATGTATGTACATCCTTTTGTTTGTCCGCGGCGAACCTGTCTGGCACTATGACATGAAGATACAGACAAAAACCGCCTCCCTCAGCAGGCCTTTTACCCTTTTCATCTGCACGAACAGCCTGCAGAGTTTGCACAGTCGGCCCTCATCCTCACGAACCGGCTGTTCCAGCAGTATGCCATCGACGCGTTCATCGCGTGTGAGTCTACCCGTCTTGACCGGATCACGGGCCATCAGGAGGATATCCACGCTGACGTGTTCGTAGGCTTCGAGGACGCTCTGAACCGCGACGACGCCGTGCCTGAGAATCTGGGTCGACCGGTGCTCCTGCCATCGTCCTTTACTGGGAGCGACGGGCACATGCAACAGTTGTATCAGGACGGTCCTGGATCCCCGGCCAGTTGGAGTTGGCCGTGACTGTAATAAAAAATGTAGGCGATTCTAGATGCCGCACAATGACCATGGTCCATAAGTCTTGATACAACTGCTGCATATGACTGTCGCTCCCATTCAAGGACGAGAGCTGTTCGGTTGAAGCTTGAACCTGGCCGTCTCACGAAGTTGTCGCACGCTAAGAAAACAAAGGACAAGACGAAGGACAAAAAAGGGTGAGCGGCAATCATCACAGGATTCCATAACCTTCTACCGCGAACGAAAGGCACAAGCCAATGGAAGTCCTCATGACCCCCAAAGGCCTTGACCAAAGAAGAGAAAGACGTGACTGAAATAGAGAAAAAGTTTAGCCTACGACATGACCAACGAGGAGAATGTTTGAATATGGAGCTTTGGCTGGAACACAGAACATGACCCACAGCCGCTTTCATTAGCTTCCACGCAGCAATCCCGGTTGCAGCATTCAGCCAAACACGCTACGGAGTACAAGGTACCTAATCCTATGTAGCGGAGCTGATGCTATCGCACGTGCACCAGCCAGTCTCCGATAAGAAATTTATTTTGGGCAAGCTTCGTCGCAACAATTGCGCATGGCCTCAGGGAACTTTCATCGTCGAAAAAACGCGGAGAGCGAACGAAACCACAGAGACAAGAAAGGCCCCCCATCGGAATCTGGCGCGGGAATTTGTTCTCAAAGTAATTTTTTCTTCAATCTTGATCCAAGTTTCCGAAAATGAGAGGAAAGCGTTCAAAACAGTACCGCAAGCTCATGGAGCGGTTCTGCATGACTTTCGGCTTTCGCGAACCTTACCAAGTCTTAGGTATGTCGTCACTCTATTCCCGAACATCCTCAGGATTTTATGTTAATGTTTGCCGTACAGTCGATGCGGAAATGGTGCAGGATTCGTGCCGCTTCAAGATGGAGCTGGAGCCTGCGCTTCAAAGGACTGCCCACGGCAAAGTCAAGCCCAGTGCGTGGCCTCTTCTCGTTCGCCATATTCGGAACACTTGGTGGCTTGAATAATTACTGACAACAGACAACAGTGATTACGCAATGCGAAATCCGAAAACTCTACGCCAAGAAAAACGAGCCGGGCATCAACGAAGCCATCGAGGTGGCCAAGTCTTGCGAGAGAAGACGCTGCGGCCACCACCCCGACGAGTATCCGGAGCCACTTAGCACCCTCGAATGCTTTCAATCCGTCATGGACCCCAAAGACTCGGGAGAGAACAAACATCGCTACGTCGTCGCAAGTCAGAGCCAGGAGCTGAGGCGGATGCTGCGCGGTGTCCGAGGCGTCCCCTTGATCTACATCAAACGAAGCGTCATGATTTTAGAACCCATGTCTGACGAGAGCGTTCAGCTCCGCGCTAGAGAAGAACGCAAGAAGTTCAGAGCAGGCATCAAGCCTACTATTGGCAAGAGAAAAAGAACAGAAGAGGATGATGATGACGACGAGGAAAAGGAGAGGGCAGAACACGGCGCCGGCGAGGGAGGAAAGGACAATGAAACAGCACACAAAGATTCGAACGTTGTATCCTTGACGGGGCCAGCGAAGAAGAAGAATAAGCGTCATGGGCCAAAGGGACCGAATCCCTTGTCAGTGAAGAAGGCTAAGAAGAAGACAAAAGAGAGCTCAACCAGTGCGAAGGATGCAGGGGACGCTGAAGAAAAAGCCAAGCGCAAGAGACGGAGAAGGACGAAGCCTGCTGAGGAATCGGCTTCGGCTGGTGCGGAGGCGTGATGGCAATTGTGCAAATGCATGGTTTTACTTGGGGAATGCTAATTATTTGATTACTGTATCTTGGGTCATGTACATGGTTTGGCGTTCATCTGGAGCGAGTCGAAGCCGGGGCGGGAGCACGCTATCACAGACAAAAACATACTGCACGTGGGATATAATAGGTCCTTTTTTCATGATTTCTCCTGGGGTTTTCTTTCTTCTTCTCTTTCCCGTCGTGTATGAAAACAGTCCACAAGGCAAATTCGTTTCCGTTGACAAATTTCGCGGCTCTACAGGTAGGTACTTACATGTGTGCGCCACTTGAGCACGGGTTTCCCCCCGCCATTGAAGTGGATTGTCTGGTTGCATCATTGACTTTGTTTCGATGCTGCCCGGATACAGTAGGTACTGAATATACATATGTGCTTAAACGGGCCTCCATGGTCTCGCAAGGTCTCGCTTCAGTGGAAGGACAGAGATGAAGGATCGGCCCGGTGGCCACTCGTAAAAACCAATAGGTAGTCTTCGTTTGCCAGGCATCACAGATTGTTGTAACTATGCCTTTGATGTAGGTACACCCTATCTAAGCCTGATCCGACAGTTGGGATTCGGAACAACGAATATTTGTCAATCAAGGTATGTGCCAGAATGATTGAGCTGTGTCTAGGGCGTGTGCAGCCGCCAAGGCCGCTGGAGATGACCAGCCTTGCCCCTGTCTCTACATTGTAGGTACAAGGTATGTACATACCTACTCCGTACTGTAGGTACAAGCACATTCCTCGGAACGGGGCCCCTCCAAACCTGAAAGACGAGCGACGATGTCACGTCGAGCACAGCGTCGCCTCCTCGTCCAGCCCTCACGTCTCCAACAAACCAACCCGTTTTGGATGCTCCTCGAGCAGAAGAGCCAACAGACGAGGCAAGATACTCGAATTTACTCCTCCTCTCTCGTCTCTGCACTGGCTCCTTGACGGGAGAGAGTCCAGAGCAGGCATGGCGAGCTACAACGCCAAAAAAGCGAACAGCCCGGCCATCAAGCTTGCATCTGCACCACCAGCTTCTCCCCCTGTACTGACCGAAACGGATGACTTTGGCTTGCCGATTCGAAGATATCAGACTCCGACCAAAGAGACGCCAGTCGCGGCATCGGCCATTGCAAGTCCACCTGGCCAGCCCGATGCTACGGCCGCGAACGATGCACAGGGGCCCGATGACATGAAAGTTGCAGCCAGCTCGGTTTCGGCAAGGCTGAACAAAGAGGTTCCTCGGAGATCTTCGACGCCCGCCGATAGGAAGCTTGGCAAGAACGCTGCCAGTTGTGGTAGTGATGCCGAGAGCGACGCCACCGCGTTTGAGGATGCGCAGAGCACGCCATCGAAAGATCCCGTGAGCTCGTCTCCGCGCAAAGTAGGAGGTTCGATCCCTGGACCGCGGAAACCTACGATAGTAACAGTCACGACGGCCAGCAAAGAAGCTAGTCCGGCTTCCGGCCAAGATGGCAACCAAACTCTGGCGTCCGACTCACAAACGGCGAAATCCAAATTGGAATCGGCTCAGCCTGTGGTTGAAAAGACGGATGCATCGAGACCGAAGGGAACGAATACGATGATCGAAACATCTACTACTACCACCACCACTACTACTACTACTGCTGCTGCTGCTGCTGCTGCTGCTGCTGCTGCTGCTACAGAAGCACCCATTGCGGCACCGGCATCGACGACAACGAAGGAAGAGCATTCTGGTCAATCGAAAGCAACTCACAGGCGCAACATGAGCACCATGAGTGCAGCTAGTATTGGAAGTGCAACAAATCCAGGCTTGTCGGAATACTCCCACCAGCAGCTTCCCGTGAAAGCAGAGCGACAAAAGGAAGACGACGACGAGGGGTGGCAAACTATGCCTGCATTCGCAGCATACGATATGTACGATGATGAAAATCGATTAATCGCTCGAGAACACAATGTCGAAGAAGACGAAAAAGACGCTTACGCTGGGCTCGGAGGAGCGGGAAAGGGCTACACGCGGGTAATAATGGACGACGACGTGGAGTCCATCACAAGCATGGACGACAACACACAGTACCTCTTCCGAGAAAGCAACGGGACAGGCCTCGCGGATGACGAAGGACGCGATGCTGTATCACAAATGCAAGCGACAAAGGACCTCCTGACAGAAGGGCAGAGAATAGCATACGTCGGCGTTGTGAGACTAGAAATCGCCAAAATGGTGACGGAGTCGGAAAATTTAGAAAGCACCAAGAAGACGAAAAAAGAGACGTCTACGAGCGCCGAGGCTCTGAAGATGTGGGGACAGAAAATGATGATTCGTCTCTATGCCCACATGGACATCAGCGAGGCCGAGCAGCTCATGATTGAGCAGTTGGCGGAACATGGTGTCGTGCCCAAAGATTTGACACCCGCGCTACACGCCAATTCCCGCGTGGACAATCCCATGGCGGGAAGAGACCGCGAGTCGGTGGATCGTAGCTCGCGGTCAAGTATCATGTCGCCGGTCCCTGCATCTCGAAAGGAAGACGTCGAGAAGCATCCAACCGCGCTACCACCATATGAGAGTGCGGACCAGGGGGGTGATCTACCAGCTGTGCAGACGCCGTCTCAACTTCCCACCACGGACAAGATTGATATTGATCTTCGATGGACAGTACTGTGCGACATTTTCCTGATTCTCATTGCCGACTCCGTCTACGATGCGCGCTCTCGTGTTCTTCTAGAGCGCGTGGCTGGAAGTCTGGACCTTTCGTGGATTGATATCTGCCGCTTTGAAAAGCGCGTCACGGATGCGCTGGAGATGCAGCAAGCAGCCGAGAAAGAAAACTGGAACGAGGACGAGCACATGGAGTCTCGGAGGAAGCTGGCATTGACGAAGCGATATGTCATGATGGGTCTTGCCACCGTCGGGGGTGGCCTGGTGATTGGGTTGTCTGCGGGCTTGCTGGCCCCCGTGATTGGTGCTGGGCTCGCCGCTGGCTTCACCACCATCGGTGTGACCGGCACCAGCAGTTTCTTGGCTGGTGCCGGGGGTGCTGCGATGATCACATCAGGAGCAGCAGCATCGGGGAGCTTGATAGGTGGGCGGGCGGCAAACCGGCGTACCGGCTCCGTCAAGACATTTGAGTACAGGCCGCTGCACAACAATAAGCGCATCAACCTCATCGTCACGGTGTCAGGCTGGCTGACAGGCAAGGTAGATGATGTTCGCTTGCCGTTTAGTACCGTGGACCCTGTCATGGGGGACATGTATTCGGTGTTCTGGGAACCAGAAATGCTGCGGAGCATGGGTGATACCATCAACATCTTGGCGACTGAGGCCCTCACGCAAGGCCTGCAGCAGATCCTGGGAAGCACAATCCTGGTGAGTCTGATGGCTGCATTGCAGCTGCCTATTGTTCTGACAAAGCTGTCTTATCTCATCGACAACCCATGGGCGGTATCTCTTGACCGAGCGACAGCCGCTGGCTTGATTTTAGCGGACTCACTGATGGACCGCAGCCTGGGCACGCGGCCGATCACGCTCGTGGGGTATTCGATTGGCGCCAGAGTCATCTTCTCGTGCCTGCAAGAGCTATCCAAGCGTGGCGCATACGGGCTAGTGCAGAACGTGTACCTGTTTGGCTCACCTGTGGTGGTCAAGAAGGACGAGTTTCTGCGAGCCCGAACCGTGGTAGCCGGGCGTTTTGTCAATGGCTATAATCGAAACGATTGGATTTTGGGCTATCTCTTCCGGCTAACCAACGGCGGAATTCGTCGCGTGGCGGGCCTCGCGCCAGTGGAGGAAGTCCCCTGGCTAGAAAACATGGATGTGACGGACCAAGTCTCCGGGCACATGCAGTACCGGACAGCCATGCCAGTGTTGTTAAAGAAGTGCGATTGGGTAGTGGAGAGCGAGGTATTTACGGAAATCGAGGATCCCGACCCCGAAAACCACGACGAACGACAGCGAGAACTCATCAACGAGATTGAAGAAGCTCGTAAAGAATTAGACAAAGAAGGCCATAAAAAGAAGAGCAGTGGCCGCTTCAGCCTCTTTGGTCGGCGCAAAAAGGCCGAGAGGGCTGAATGGGAAGTGTACGAAGAGTCCGCCACCGCCGCCGCAGCTGGCAAGGACGGAAACAAAGACACCAAGGACAACCAGGGCAAACTAAAAGACAAAAGCGGCAACAACCACGGCGTCCTATTCGACATTGAAGCCATCCGCGCTGAGCTAGCCAAGGAGACCTACGACAACGCCGACGCAGAAACAGCCCTCCAGATCAAGGAGATCAAGTCGACTCTCCCGCCCATGAAGCTCGAAATGCCTGCTGCCCCAGCTATCCCTTCTTCTTCTTCCGCCACCGCCATCGGCGCCGGGCGCCCCATTTCTCTGCGCGAAACAAAAAGCAGCACCGACATGTGGGCGAGTAGCGCAAGGGGCTTCGGAAGCACCCACAGCCCATGGCGCGAATCCGCTTCCTACGATGGGCGCGGTATACACGAAGAAGGAGAAATAGAAATGGTATTCGATACCTCATTTGGGGACTCCAATGATAGCAGTAGCCGCCACCACCACCACCACCACCACCACCAAAATAGTAACTACGACACGGCAACGACGGATAAGGGGGCTTTCAATCGGCTTAGTCGGCCGGAGATGAAGACATCGAGGACGGCGCCGAATATGCCGATTGTGGATCCGTGGGCGGATGTGGAGGATGAGGATTTTGGGAGGGAGCAGGAGATTTCGATGACGTTTGCGTAGATGGCGGGATTGTGGTGTAGACAGTCATGTTGTGGATGAGGTTCCGGGGTGGGATATAATTCGGGTGGAGGGGGTCAAGATGATGTAGGTGTGAATGTTGCCTGACGTCTTTCCTTGTTTGCCTCTTCGTTTTTACTTTCGTTTCTTTCCCTTTCGCCCTTCCACTTTCAGCTTTTTTCCCCACCTCTTTTAACTACACTTTTCTGGTGTGTGGTTTTCTCTCTTTTTCTGTTTCTTCCTCTTGGATGCACTTTTTCTGCGGAGACACGTCTGGCGTTGGTGGGTGGCTCATGTCGGTTTTTTTTCTTCTCTTTACTAAATCATGGCGGATTACACACTGCAAAAGGAATGGAGAGAGGCTTGCGCTCGCGCAGTATTCGATTCGGCCATTGGTCTGTTTGGGCGTAATGGCGTGGGGAGAAGCAGAAGCCTTGATTGGACTATACGCATACATGCACATGCAATAAGTGTAGCTTTTGTTTTGTTGGTTCCTCCGCCACTCTTCTGTCCTGCTTTCTTTTCTGTCATTATGAACGCGCAGGGAGTTTCAAATTCTACAAGTTGGTTGCTTGGTTGGCAGGTAGGCTCTGGATTGGATTCCAGTAGGAATTGCGGGTGAATGCATCACGAAGATGAGAAGGATATGGATAGGGCCGGCAGCGCAGAGGTGCGTTAGGGGTGCGGCGTGGTGTTGAAGCTGTACAATGGGATGTGAGAGTTTAGGAGAGTGGTGTGTTCATTCAGTAGGGCTCTGAAGCAGAGGCACTCATATAGATATCGTGGGCAGCTTTGAACTGATTTGAGTGAAGTTGCTGGATCGTGACACTTGAGTTGGTGAGTGAGTGAGTTGGTACATAAGCTGCGTTCATCCTTCGAAATGGTCGTGACGTCTAAGTTTGACTCTTGGAAGAGCATAGGGCGACTTGCAGTTGTATGTATCGTAATTACTAATGATCCTTTGAAATGGGTGAGTTGACCACCAAGTTTCAAGTACATACATACCTTAGGTACCTGACTTTGTCGACTTCCTTATTCGAAGCAAATCGTGAATTAGCGTCGGGGGTAATCTCTTGTGGGAGCTTATTGCTCTTGATTTATCGTGCGCAGATGCTTCTCTACTTTATGGCTGAGGTGGTATGTATTCGTGTCATGTAGGTGTGTACGCATTTACATAGGTACAGATGTACATATGTATGTACATTACATAGGTACTAGGTAGTGAACGTTGACTTGAATGGGCAGTCTATTTTTAGCACGGGCCGCCGAGGACTCCATAAGCGTACCTTTTGGCATCACACCGCGCCGCGGAGGATCTATACGCCAATCCCAATCATCAACTCAGTGGAGCCACCGCCATATGGCATCGGTTCGATTCGGTTGTGGCTCAAGGAAGCGGGGGCTGCGGGGGTTGCCGCCTTTTGGTGCGAGATCCGTTGTTGGGTTGGACCTTCAACAAACTTATCTGCCATCCCCCCCCCCCCGGTGCCGTGGTGGCACGCATTACCAGCTCCGATAGGATCGTGAGAGCGAAAGCACATGCACCAACTTCCAACCCACGTGTCTGGGCCCCGGACAGTGCAACATGGGCCTCCGCTGTCATCATGAGTTACGTGATTGTGCCGTCGTGTGACTGAAGCTGACATTTTCACAGTCCGCCATGTCAGGCCCGTGTACTCTACTCTACCTACTGCCACGCAACCAGGCATACTGCACAAACAGTCTCTGTCTGTCTATTTCCCGAGCCTTTTGCTCTGCTCTGGTCTGTCCCTCGGAGCGTACGTAGCCCGTTTGACCCGTTGGAGGACAGTGTGCATGACGCTGGACGCAGTGCTTGGCGTTTTGGGTTGCAATCCTGAAGGACGAAGGTGTTGGTTGGCTTGCTCTGCGTGCGTGACATGGTGTGATTGAAATCACTCATCTTGGCGGCTTTTCTTTTCATCATTGCTTTTTTTTTTTTTTTCCGTTTTCCCCTCCCCTCCCCCCTCC
>SRPQ01000434.1:0-19943 GCA_018360075.1 Claviceps cyperi
CAACCGAGATGTAGGATATTCTTTGGGGAAAATTGGCTTGTATTTAGAAGAACCCGGGATTAGCCCTGCACGCCCTAGTGTGCCTAAAACTGGGACGTAGTGGCGTAAAATACTCAACAACAACAACAACAACAACCGATTGAGTGAAATTGGTGCACTGCCACAGTTGGACAAGGCTCCCGTGAGCTGTGGCTGAGCATCAGCTGCCCAAAACGCAGAAAGTCGTCCACAACGTGCTGTCCGGTATGACCTGTGGGGAACGTCATCAGCGGCGCCCCAGCATCGCAAGATGAGATGAAATTCGGAGGAGGCTCAGGTGTCGAGAGCAAGCCCTCCTCCCAGTTCGTTTGCATTTTTGCATCAAGGCCGTAACTCCTGATCGCCCAGCCTCCACCAAAACGACTCTATCATCAACTGGAAGAGCCGGAAAAGGGGCACTCTTCGTTGCCATGTCGAATGCCGAGGAACTAGTTCGTACCCACATCAGCTTCGGAAGTGAACTTACAATAGGAGATGACCTGGTAGCTAATTAACTTGCGCCCGGCTTCATAGGACAAACACACCACAGACATGGGCGCCGAATCTCCTACTACTGCCCGACCCCTCGAGATGGACGACGACGATATAAATGACGCCAGCATCACAGTTAGTGACGGCGCCGCCGCAAAGACCAGTCAGACCCCAAGTACTGTTCAGTCCGCTGCTGCAAACACTACCACCTCTGCTGGGACGACAGCAAATACAAATACACCGGGGGCGAATGCCCCTCACAAACCTGCTCGACCCTTATCAGAGGCCCAGAAGAATGTCATGATTTTGAAGGAGGCCTTTCCCACGGTGGAAGATGCCATCATCAAAGCTGTCCTGAGGGCCAGCGGCGGCCAAATTGAGCCAGCGTTCAATGCGTTGCTCGGTGAGCTTCACCCTCCCCAAGACAGAGCACTGAAAATTGGACAGGCAAAGAAGAAAGCATCGCTCTGACACGATGAGTAGAAATGACCGATCCAGATGCCGTCAAGAACGAACCTGAAGTGGTGCCCCCGCCGCAGCCCCCTCGCCCACAAGGGCGACCGCAGATGTCCCAGGTTGAGGCCGATGAGCTGTACGCTCGCCAACTAGCCGAAAGATACGAGAACTCTGGCGCCTATGAGGCCCGTACCTCGAGCAGAAACCGCAACCCAGGTTCCAGTCACGGCTGGGACGGAGACGACCGCGAACACAGCTTCATAGACGACGATCTCCCCGCCATTCGCGAGAATCTGCGCAAAGGCTTTCTCGACACACAGGTAAAAGTGAATGGGTGGATTACCAATATCAGAAAGAAGCTAGAAGAGAGCTTTGACGAGACGGAAGAAGATGCCCCATACCCCGGACTTCCTCCCCGCCGCCATGGCGAGACAAGCCGAAGAAGCGGCGATTACGAAAGATACGATGCGGATCCTCAAGTGCTCAGCGACGACTTCACCGGCATCAAACTATCATCAGATGGATGCAAGTACACCCCGGGTCAAACTAACATGTTAGACGTGCAATAGCGCATCTGCTAATCTTTGTTGCTTGAATGTAGCTGTCGCCCCCGGGAGACCCATGGTGAACTCGGGTGTCCACAGGCCTCCTCCACGGTCCACGTCTCCAAGACTAACACGCGAGCACAGGGTTGGATTCAAGGAAGAAGTAGAGGAAATCAACATGTACGATGCGTCACCTAAAGTTCCTCCCAAGGATTTGCCTTCCAGCTCTAGCAAAGTCAGCAAGTGGCAGCCTTTGTCGGCGGTGGATCCAAATCCAATCACCGACAACGACCCTTTCAGCCTAGGGGACAGTGAGGACGAGAAGGAAGTGAGCAAGGAGAGCAAACACAAAGATAAAGATGTCAAGACAGATGATACGGATCGTGTGAAGAAGGCTGCGGCGGAGGCCATGGCTGATAGCTTGGTGGAGCCATCGAAGGGGAATTCGTCGGCAGGCAAGAAGAAGTAGACTGTAAGAAACAGGCCTATTGCCCAGGGTATCTAGGTGCCGAAAGTTTGCTAATGGTGCTTGCTTATTTAATGGACAGGGCCGCACAAGGTACAAGCTTCTTAAATGAGTTTGTTCTGGCACAGCATCAGAAAGGAGCATGATGCATGCCTCCGAGCTTATGCCATATCGCAAAGATGGAGCTTAGGGGTCTGTTCACGTGCCTACGGAATCATCCGCTTGTAGTAGAATACGCAACGGCCTCTGTAACTATTTGTTTGTACATGCATTAATTTGGCACCGATCTAGCATACTATCAAGAAGCCTTTGCGTCCTAGCTGACTCAGCCTCTGAGCCTTGCGTTGGGATCCTACCTACACGAATCCGATACCTTAAGCAAGAGACCAGTTTTGAAGATGTCCAACCTTCATCATGTACTCCAGTACTGTGGGCTCGGGTATTCCACCTTGAAAAGCTGCCTTTAACTTCGCACACTGGCGTCAAAAAGTTTCAAGCCCATTGTCACGCCTAATCCACTTGCAAACAATGGCGTGAAGTTGCAGCTTGGTCTTGACTCTTGAGTCTTGAGAACGCACGCTGAGGGCACGTTGTCTGGGCACGGGGCGCGACACGGGACGGTGATTGGCCACGAAGACCAGGAGCCGAGGCTGAGAAGGGAAGGGTCGTCGAAGTTGAGTGCGGTGTGAAGACGGCTAATGTACGGTTCTGCACCAATTGCCTGCAATAGCGCATGATGATCGCAGTGAGCCGGATGCTCGGGCTGTCGGAGATTGAACAAGAACTCGAACTCATTTGTGAATTGCAAGCTCATCTTCTCGAACTTATATGCTGTTGTTGGCAGTTGGACTGAAGAGAGCTGCCATGCATATGTACATACTACTAAGACTTATGTATGTACCCAAATTCTCCGCTGCCCCGCCGGATGACCACAGTCAGTGCTGTGGCACAGACACCCCCGCTTTCGACGGAACGGCGCTGCATCTGCAGGGTTGAACTGAAGCTGCCCATACCTACACCTAACGGAGTACAGGCTGCAGTACTCCCACAATACCTAGTTAAAGTGTAGGCAGCTGTGGAGTCTCGTACATACATGGTAGGCTACCTACAGCCTACATACCAGGTAGGTAGGTTAGGTACCTAGCTCAATCAAGAAGGCAGGACCAGACGGGAGCCTACACTTGTCTTGTCCCATTTCATCCCATCTCGTCTCATTACATCCCATCCCATCCCACGGAGGCAGCACGCACTCTGACTTTGCATCATCCAGTCAGACGGATGTCCCATTGTACCAGGCGCCCTAACATCTTGTGCTACCTAGTGTCGAAATACGACATAAACGTCCTCTGAAGCCACCAACTGTTCTGCATAGGCAGTGGCCAGGCCGCAGGGGTTTACCGTCCCATCACGCGGAGAACAGAGTTGCACCTACAATCGGAGTTGTATTCGGTCGGAATCGGAGCGGTACTTGGAACCGGAGCTGCACCAGAACTGGGACAAGCACTGTCCAGACAAGGAAAGCCGGGCTCGCAGGATCTGGACAGCCTTCGGTACGACGTCAGCCCTTGGGTTTCAGAAATACCCGAGACGTGCTTGGGCTTAATTTGACAGCTGATCGATCAGCTTGGACATACATATCGGCCTTGCTGAAACTGTTTGAACGCGGAGACTTGATTCGCATCATAACTGGCATTGGCTATCGGCTTAGAAGAAGGGTATGTACGCTCTTTTCTGTCTCTTACTAAGCTGTTGTTTTGTCTCTGCATGCTCTGTCAGTTTGTCTGCACCTGAAATATGGTGCACCCCTAGAAGAGCTCAGACATCACATGCGCCTCGAACGATGCAGATCTGGACTGACTGATGCCCTCTCCTCCGAGAACCGCATCACTGAGTAGACGTCGTCGATCATCTCTAACGCTGTCTTAGCTGACTTATCTTATGCTGTCGTACAGTGAGACGTGTTCAAAACTCGTCTAGCCTGTCTGCCACAGGACTACTCATCTTTCATCACTTCGCAACCTGCCGGGTCTGGCGCCGGCACGTCTCTTCAGGACATGTCTTGAACTTGACTTCTTTTGCACCCTGCAACGCAAATCTCCTGCGACGCGTACTCACCAGCCCAGCCATCTGGACCTCTGTACAGCGACGCATTTTGGAATTGCCTATTTCATACAGCTCGCCTGTTTAGACTCAAACCCTGTACTAATCCCGACTGGTAGCCGTCTCCAACGTCACAGGGCAACATGTAAGTGAACCCCAGATCTTTTATGTCCCAAGCATGACCAATTGCTTCTGACATGTGCTTCCGTTTCGTCATACAGGAAGTTTGGTAAGCAAATACAGAAGCGGCAGCTCGAGGTTCCAGAGTATGCGGCCAGTTTTGTCAATTATAAAGCTTTGAAAAAGGTGCGCAACCTCATTTAGTCAATCATCCAGTATCTCCTATCTTCCAGAGGGCGGTCACGTGCGCTAATACAACAAATAGCTCATCAAGAAGCTTTCCGCCACTCCAGTATTGGTGGCACAAAATGATATCCACCGCCCCAATGGCCCTTTGGACTCTCAGGCGGCCCTTCAAGCCAACAAGGCAACGTTCTTCTTTCAGCTTGTAAGACTTGCTCAACTTTGTGACACAACGTGACACAGACCGGCGAAAATTTCTGACGCGGTATATTTGTACGTAGGAACGTGAGCTGGACAAAGTGAATGCTTTCTACTTACAAAAAGAAGCCGAGCTCAAGATTCGATTAAAAACTTTGTTGGATAAAAAGAAGGTTCTCCAGACGAGAGACGGAATTTCAAGACGCTCTTCAAAATTCACAACGCTGGAAGAAGGCTTTCAACAGTTCGCCACCGATCTGAACAAACTCCAACAGTTTGTGGAAATTAACGGCACTGCTTTTTCCAAGATTTTGAAGAAGTGGGACAAAACGTCCAAATCGAAGACCAAGGAGCTTTATCTGTCTCGAGCCGTCGAGGTTCAGCCTTTCTTCAATGCAACCGTTATCAGCGAGCTCTCAGACCAGGCCACGACAAGTCTTCAAGAGCTCGGTGCTTGGTCCGATGGCATCCAGATCAACTTTCAGAACCCAGGACACGTTGTCACCAGCCAACACTTCATGGGAACGGATGAAGGTGATGCCGACACGTTACTTCTCGATACCGTTACTACCGGAAATCTTGAGCAACTACGAGACCTCTTGACGAAGATGCAGTCAGCGAGCAGCTCGAGTGAGAGTGAAAGCTCGTTAGCGGATCGAGTAACGCGTACCTTTCTGACTGCCATCCATGACGCTCCTGAGGAGGCGTTGCGGGTATTGCTGGATACCGGACTCGTCGACCTGCAATCGTACGACGATATCAACGAGAGGAATTGCATACATCAAGCAACTATCTACGGAAAACAATACGTTCTAGGATGGGGACTACAGGCGGGTGTTCCTGTAGACAGGACCGACGTTTATGGCCGAGTACCGTTGCATTACGCGAGTTTGCACGGCCGTCTCGATATGCTTGAAGCGTTGCTCAAGGGTAATTATTACTTTCCTGACTCATTGCATCTGAACTTCCTGCTGCTTTCCTCGATGCTTCTTTTTCTGGGCACAAGAACTTACACAAAGTATAGAAAACCCTGCGACAATTAATCTTATCGACCATGACAACTTTACGCCACTTATACACGCCATAATACACTGTCGTCTGGATTGCATCGAACACCTACTGGCACGGTCGGCAAGGATCGACCCCATATCTGATTCGGATCATGCTCCTCTCAACTTGGCATGTGAGCACGGTTCCGAGGCGGTTGTCGAGCTGCTTTTGAGACACGGAGCGAAGATTCTCCCTGATGCGGAGGGTCTGTACCCTCAGCATTTAGTGGCGCGATCTGGACGGACATCTCAGCTTCTACTGCTCTTGAAGAAATTCGGTGCCGATCTCAATCAAATCGACAAGTTATACGGGTGGACACCTCTCGTTCATGCGGCAAGTGAGGGCAATGTGGACTGCCTACAGGCACTACTGAAAATGGACGTGGACGTCAACATTCTCGACGAGAAGGGTCTGCCAGCGATGTATTACGCCGCGTGGGAGGGTCACCTCGAGTGCATGAAGCTTCTTACCCCCTACAATACCCGTATTCGCGCGAGTCCCCTCATCTCCCAACCATTGCTTGAGCCCATTGGTGGCAGCAGTGCCCCGGCTCCCATGTCGTTGGATTCATTGGATCCTGATGCGATCCCGATTCTCGAGTTGCCGCCACCCATCATTCCTCTTCGCCGCTACGGGCACAATTTCCTCGACACCAAGACTGTCGTTCAGATTAGTTTCGATGATACCCCAGAACAGCCGCTCGTGTTCTTCCAGGACGGCAAATATCCCGCCGCTCGACTCACCATCTCCTCCAAACTCACCGATCTCATCCCGAAGAATATTATCCTTCCCTTCCAAGAAGACACTCGCGTGGTATCTTTCCAGGTGGACAATCTCGACACGTTTTCACTCGACTTTGACGTCTTCCCCACATATGGCGCCAAGGTCATCGCCAAGACTGTGGTGCTTCCAAATGCTTTCAAGTCTCAACAAGCGGGCGTTTCCAAGTGCTGTCTGCCACTGTTTGACCCGCGTCTGAGAGCGATTGGTCAGATCAGCTTCAGCACACAGGTCATCCAGCCTTTCAAGGGACAACCACTTGAGATTACAGACTTTGAAACGTACTGGAAGGCAACCAGCCAGTTCAACCAGCCCACCAATGCAGTTGTCACGGGCTCCAGCCTGTCGGGCGATTATGTGCGCATCTTTGTGCAATATACCAGTGATGGAATACCAGTCGTATGGCCGCAGTGGACCATCCAATGTGGCGGGCTTGACATTCCGCTTTGCCGGCTATCATTGCAGCAATTCGAGGCGACAACGTCTCAACATGCCAGCCGCGCGCGTTTCCATGACCTCACCTCTGTGGATAGCGCATCGGAACTATACCAAATCCTGACCTCAGCCGGTGTGACACTCAAGGATGCCTTGGCAATGCTACCACGCGGAGTCAATGTCAACCTACAAATCCTATATCCATCGCAAGAGGAGGAGACAGCGTTGGTGCTCCGTCCGGCACTCGACGTCAACGTATTCGTCGATGCTATCCTAACAATCGTATTCGACCATGCTCGCTCGCAACGAGGCCGAGCTCAATCACCCGATGTGGCTCGCTCGATGGTATTTAGCAGCTACAATCCGCGTCTGTGTACAGCGCTCAACTGGAAACAACCCAACTTCCCGGTCTTTTTGTGCAACGATCTCGGCCGGGAAGCCACCAACGCAAAACCGATGAGCGGAAGACGCAGCATGTCCATCAAAGAAGTGGTTCGAATCGCACAGGGCAATAATTTCATGGGTCTGATGTGCTATTCTGGGCTATTAGTAAGTGACAACCAGACCATTTTTTTATCCCTCGTTTTTCTTGTCGCCGATGAAGCCAAAATACGTGATGGTAGCTAATCGCGGTCACAGGAAATGGTGCCTGCTCTTGTTGACGCCATAAAATCACAGGGCTTGGCCTTGGTAATGGATATGTCAAAAGACTCTACTGAAGGCATGGAGGATACATTCCCGCGATCACCACAGGGTGTGGATGGCATGTTGAGGAATCACGGCATATTGCGTTTCAATGACTCTATAGACATGTAGTGACGATGACGATGCGACGGGAGATGTAGTATGAAGGATGATGATGATGAAAATGATGGCTATTGATGTGGTAGGCTTTTGGTAAGGCACGAGATGTGAGGCGCGGATGCTGGCGTGTGCTGGCGTGTGCTGGTAAGAGTTGATGAGGGATATGAGACAGGCATACCTTGGGTACATCTTTTGGATCTCTGGATGGAGAACATGTTTGCAGCACTTGTAGAAGAGACCATAAGGAAGGCCTTCTAGTGATGAGTGAATGTGATGTTGCATTAGAGACGGTGCACGTTCCGCACACTGCATGCAAAGCTTCATATATCATGACCTCGTGTATGCTCGCCCCCACCCTTCCTCGTTTCTCGACATCACGCCCCTCGATACTCATACTTCAAAGGCGACAGCTCCCTCTCAGGATCTACACCTCCCATCACCACCTTCGCCACCAACACAATGCCATAGACAACCCCCGGCAGATTCCCCCTCCCAATCCACGCAAAGCCACCACCAGCCCCCTTCCCCGTCACCAACCCCATCAACGCCAGCACCACAACCAACCCCCCATTCAAATACGGCAAGTACGTCTCCAGCGGACTCCTATCACAGCCAAAACCCCTCTGCAGCCTCCTCGCCTGGCTCTTCATGGTCGAGACCCGCGCCGTAGCCGCAGCCGCAGTCGTTGCCCCATCCTTGAGAAGCGTCCGGTCGTCGGGGTGCTCCCCCGCTGCTGCTTCCATCCACGCGTCGAGGAAGCCTAGACCTGTGATTTCAGGAGGCAGTATATAGAGCAGGTAGGTCGTCGAGAGGAGAGACGTAAGCGACAGGAGCGCAATGACGGCGTCACGAGGGCGGAAGAGGAGCGGGAGGTAGGGTATTGTAGTGGCGAGGGGGAGGAGGAGGAGAAGGCGCGTGAAGTGGTGGTTTTGGAGAGCGTTTTGGGCCGAGAGGTCTGATATGAGGGATTCTTGTTCTGGAAGGTATGGGAAGGGAAGTTAGTTTATGCGTGGTTTTCGCTCGGGGAAATGGAGGACGAGGGACGGGAGACGGGAGACGGGAGACGGAACGGACCTTGTTCGTCGAGGGTTTCAGGGACGGAGGAGTCGTCGGGGTAGCGGAAGGTGCGGCGGAGGCGGGTGCGCGAGGATGGCGATTGCATGGTTGTGGAATTCGTTGGGGGATGGACGGAAGGGTTGTGGTGGAAGTGAGGTTGGGTTGGGTGTATAAGTTTTTCTCGAGGTTTGAAAGTTGGTCGTTGCGTTGCGTCACGGGAGCATAGCTGTAGACTTTTTCACATGCGACGATTATGTAGGTAGGTAGGTAGGTAGGTAGGTACTCCGTGAGTCCGTACTGGTATGTATAATATGTACGGCATCATGATCGATCTATATTGCATGTAGGTATGCATGTATATCATTATTTAGATACACTAGCTAGGCTGGCCTGATAAGTTATCGAGGGGAGGTTAGGGAGGTGGTAATTTTGGGGGACAGCAGCAGCGGCTCTGCCACCAGCCGGAGCTGCTGCATTGCTGGCAGCGGCTCCTCCTCCATTCCCGCGAAGGAGCCGCTGCCAGCAATGGCATCTGCGGACAGTGAAGTTGCAGATAGCCCCGATGTGGCATCTTTTCATGATGGGATCATCTTCTCCAATTTGAGACTGGAGCGACGGGACTAACGAGAGCACGTGTTGTGATTCAGAGCGAGAGGCTCAACGTGCCATTCGGGAGAGAAGTTGAGAACCAAGAACCAGATCGATGCTCTGGAACGGCGAATCGAGCAACTGACCAATCTGAAACCCTATGAAGAGCTGCAAGTCGCGATACGCGCCAAAGAAGCAGTCGAGAGGGAGAATGTCGATATCAAGAGACGGCTGGCCAGCATCATGACTATGCTTCATCTGTAGTCGGCAGCACAGGTACGTTTCTGGCGTCGAGTTGCCAGAAACACATTCCCCCCTAGTCTCTCCGTCATCCTGATTCCTCATGCATCTCCAATAAAGCCAATAAAGGGGCGTGATGCCCTTGCCGTGTAAGAGCCAAACCCCGTTCCACATGCCGACATGGTACGCAGCCGCCGACAAGGTGCCCCGGAATCATCCTTGCACACAGCCTGCAAACGTTGTACAGAGCTCAGAGTCCATACCTACTCCACCGTCTGCAGCACACTCGTCACATCTACTGCTAACTGCTTCACCAGGATGGGGTGACTCCCAAACCACATCACTAACTAGGAGGTCCTTCGACCCAGCTATGCCGCAGCAGCAGCGGAACCAGCGGCATCAGCTACGGCAAGGTCTCCACATAGGAGGGAGAAGCTGGGCTTGGACTTTCTGCTGCGGCCGGGTCAGCTGGTGAATAAGGTACAGGCAGCGTCGCATGGCGCGCAGGACACGCCGCAGTACCGACATGTGCCGATGAAACATGATGGGGTGGCTATCAACAGTAGCAGGGAGCCGTGGACGTATCCATTGGCGACGCGGTTAAGCGAATGTAGTGGCCATGATGCTCCTCAGCAAGCGGGCAGCCCTCATTATCAACGGCAAGAAAGCAGTCCTCTCTATCTGTCGGAATCGCTGACCAAGGCATCCGTGTCACATGATCGGATGCACCAATGAGGTACGTGCGTGATGTACTCACGCACGCTCATTGGCTGCAGCCGTCGCAATATACACAACAGCAACAACAACAACAACAGCAACAGCAACACCGGAGGCAAAGGAAGGCGGTGCAATGCGGGAAACGGAACGGGTCTTTTCTTTCGCTACCTATGGACACGCGCCTATTATTAGCGGCTGACTTCTATGGCGTTCGCCGAGCTTTCCACGACGTCTTGTTCGGGTTCGGGGGAAAAGGTGGCTGTGCGAGAGCTTTTGGTGGACCGTGGGCGTCGTGGAGGTTGTGTCGTGGCGCCGGCTCTGCTGGAAGTTGCCTCCGGGGGGGGGGGGGGGGGGGGTGGGGTGGAATAAGAATGGTCTGCTGCCCGGTCTGCTGCCCGGTCTGCTGCCCTGATCTGGAAACTATGTTGGCACTCCCTGCGGTGAGGTATACATACATATACATGTGCCCACGCTGCGTATTTCGCGCAAAAACTATTTTTAAAAAAAAGGAGAACCCCCTTTTCTGAACAAAGATACTTGCTTCTTTTCTCTGCATCTGTTTGTCGCCTCCGCGCTGTTCGGGGCACTGGACTCAGCAGACCCACCGGATCTCGTCACTCGTCACTGCCCGGGACACGTTTTGCCTGGTCTCGTGAGCTTGTCTCTTTCGCCAGACACGACACATCCGGGTGATTTCAAAGAGCCAGGTGAAGTGAACCAACGCCTTCATCATGGCCGACTACGCACCGCCTGCAGGAGCCCCGCCTCCCAAGGCGCCAGAAGTCCCGGCTGGGTGGGCAGCACGCTGGAACGAGCAATACAAAGAGTGGTGCGTCTTGACATGCTTGAGGAGAAACAGCCCTGCGACAGAGTGAAAGAGGACATTGATTAGGTATGCGTCAAGCTGCGCGCCCGAGACTAACACTTCCTCCGATTTGCCAGGTTCTACGTAAACGTGTACACCAAAAAGTCGCAATGGGAGAAACCCACCGCGCCCGTGTTTCCCGTCGATGAAAACGCGCCCCCCGAACCCCCTCCAGGCTACGAAGCCGGCAAGAACGCTCCCATAACAACCGACATCAAGAAGAACCCGTACGAGAATCCCACAGACGAAAAGACAGGCACAGTGCCCCATGGACGAGCAAGTGAAGACGAAGACGCCAAGTTAGCTGCCAAGTTGCAGGCCGAAGAGGACGCGCGGGCTCGAGGAGGCCCTGCACCACCGGCTGGGTATGCGGATTCCTACGCGCAGGGCTATCTCGGCGGTCAGCAATCTACACCGCCGCCACAGCAGCAGTTCCCGTCAGACCTACCCCCCCGCGACGGATCAAAGTCGAAAGCCGGGGGCGGTATCCTGGGCAAATTGTTTGGCAAGGCTAAGCTACAACAGCAGCAGCAGCATCAGCAAGGCTACGCTGGTGGGAGCAGTTATGGGGGATATTCGTCGCAGCCACAGCAGCAGCAGCAGTATGGGGGCTATCCCCAGGGTGGCCCTCCCATGGGTGGTGGTGCCTACGGGGGTTATCCGCCGCAGGGCTACGGACAGCCTGGCTATGGTGGTCCTGGTGGTTACGGTGGAGGGTATCCTCAGGGCGGTTATGCACCGCAGCAGCAAGTAGCGGGTAAAAAGCCTGGTATGGGAGGAATGGGCATGGGCCTCGCGGGTGGTGCGCTGGGGCTGGGAGCTGGTGTGTTGGGCGGGGCGCTGATTGCGGATGCGGTGCATGATCACGATCAGAGCGAGTATAATCAGGGCTATGGTGAGTTTGTGTGACCCCCTATGATGTATGCCGGATGCTGTGTGTACAGGACCGTGCTAACCATGGCTTCTTTTTACGCAGAGGACGCACAAGATAATGACTACGGTGGTGGGTATGATGATGGTGGGGGTGACTTTGGAGGCGACTTTTGATGATTTTGGCTGGGGGATCGCGGGAAGGGGTAGAGCTTTCGTGAGTCGTGACGGAGAAAACGTGTCGGTGGACTGAGATGGATTATATACTTTGAAAGAGTGGTCGGGAGAGATGTCCGGAAGGAGGTATAGATTCATTTGAGCTGGTCCAAGTATCTACTGTAAGGAGAGGACATCTTTTTCTTTTTTTGTTCGTTTCTTTTTCTACCTGCTTCTTTCCACCTCTCTATATATCATCATTCCACCAGTCTTTTTCTTTCTCCAATTGTCTCGTCTCAAATGAACCAGTCATGACCTCGTGATACAAGGTTCCGTACACCAGACAGTGGACGATGGAAGAATTAGGTGAAGCATTGACGGCCCTTCATCATCATGTGTTTTTGCGGGCTTCATCGAAAGTGTATCCAAGGACACAGCGGGATGGATACCCGACCTTGGATTAAGCTTACACAGCACGCCACCAGAGGGCGAGGAAGCCTTCCTGATAATGAAGCATGCTATGATGACCGCCCCGGTACTACGATACTACAGTCAACGATCCGCACCAGAAACACTTCTGGAAACAGACATCTCGGAAATAGTCTCTGAGGCACTAATTATCCCAACAAACCGATAAAACAATGGCACCATGCCGCATATTTCTCAATGAACCTGGCTGAAGGAGGTTATGTGTTTCCATGGTAGGACAGCTCCAAGTGAATTACATTTCAACGCCGGCACTGCCATAAACTGCGTAAACAAGCGCAACACGCAACAAGCAAACATTTGTGCATGCAGCATCAAGTTGATCCCACACCAGCTCTTCCACATCCCATCCACGACCGCTCACCCCCTCCGCACAGGCGCCTTCCGCCCATCATTCACATTCGCCGCACCATCCTCGGCATCTTTCTTCCCCGAACCGGCCAGATAGGCAGCCATGTCGAAGTTGCCCAGTGGGTTCTGCGGCTGGGCGCCTCCGGCACCCATGACAGCATTGAGAGGGCTGTTGCGTTGCGAGGCCTCGAATTCGGCTTTTGTTTCGGGGTCCACTGTGTTTTTTTTTTGGAGAAGGCTTAGGTGAGGGAAAAGAATGGAGATCTGGTCCGAAGCGGTGGGAAAAGGACAAGCAGAAGAGGAGGAGATCAGAAGTAGGGGGGGGATAGGAGGAAAATGGGGGGACACGTACTGTTGTCGACGAGCTTGGGCATGCCGATAAAGATGGCCATGCTGACCAGACCCATTAGGATCATGGGGTTCTTCAAAATGCTTAATATAGAGACTGTAGACCGCCGTTGTCTGTCAGTAACCCCCCCTTTTTTTTTTTTTCGAAATCTTGACCACACGATACAGAATCTTGTCGAGGAGTGCGTTGCAGGAAGCATATGAATAGCCGCCAGGAATCGCGCGGGCTTATGAGAGCAAAGCGCCCATATCAAGTACAAGAACATGAACACGAGGCGCACGGGCTGCAGTATCTCGTCTCGTACAAGCTCAGAACCAGTGGCGAGTCCATCGGTGATGGCCAGAGTCTCTAGATCTTCATCATCGACAGCTCCACCTCACGGTTCGTAGCAGTCTTGTACACCCATCAAACACGGTACTGTAGTGAATCGACAAGGGCAGCACTATCCAACCATCTCGCCAAAGTTTGCTCCGACAAGCGACGAAAGCCACATGCCAGAATCACACTTGTCGATGATCATCGACGCAACCCCTGGCGAGATAACCGAGAATCATGCTGCCCATCCCCAATGTACCACAAACACATACCACCACCGTACAGAGACTCGCTACCTTTCCTCTGAGCCTCTGGACCTCTCGTCGATGGGTTCTGTCATCGATGAGACGCCCAAAGTCCCCCTCATCACCAACAAAAACCTTCGCCGCTCGACTTCTGAGCTTTCCGCGCCACCCCAAGCCGTCATACCCAGCCCCAGCAAAACATACACACACACACAAAAGAAACGCAAAAAAAAGAAGAAAAAAAAGAAGAAAAAAAAGAAGAAAAAAAAGAAGAAAAAAAAGGAGGGGAAAACATACAACTCGGCCTCTCCATAAAGTACATCTTCCTCCCCAAACTCTTCACCTCAATACCCTCCCCCGAACTCCCTGCCCTCACAGGCACCACCTCTCCCATATTCCCCCACTCATTCCCGCGGAACGTATCCCATGCTCGCCAACTTTCCCGTCCGTCTGGCCCGAGAGTGACATCTATGCGGAGGGGCTGGAAGCCGTCGGTGGGGCAGTGCACGTCGGCAAGGTACGACCCGGGGGTGACGTTGTGGAAGACGAAGGCGTTGAGGGAGGAGAGCGGTGCGGAGTGGTGTTTGGAGAGGGCGGAGAGGGTGGCGTGGGTGGTGGGTGGGAGGGCGAAGGGGTTGGGCGTGGAGGGGAGGTAGAGCGTGAGGGAGGCGGCGGAGGCGAGAGGGAGGAAGAGAAGGAGGGGAAGTGCGGCGAGCATGGCGGAGGAATCGTAGATCGCCGTGGTTGTGGTCGAGGTGGTGGTGATGATGTTGATGAAGAAGATGATGCTGATGGTGGTGGTGGTGGTGGTGGTGTTCAAACTGGTGGTTCCTGAGGCTGAATCCTGGTTCGAGGGGTGGAGAAATTGTAGCCAATCATGGTCGGTCGGCGGGTGGTGCCGACGGCTGACTGACGCTGGACGGGAATGGGAGGGACATTATTCTGCTAGAGGTAGGTAGGTACCCATGTACGGAGAAGGTAATGGAGCAAATACTCTTTGTGTAAACACAGTGCAACACAAGATGCCGACGTGGAAGAATGTTGAAAATTGAAGCAAAAGGACAGGTTGATTCTCATGCTCGACGGTAAGCAGCACCAAGCGACAATGAGCCACGCAGACGCCGAATTCCACTCTTCCCTCCCTCCCCATGCCCGCGCATGAGAGACAGCTTTTTGCGTCTGGAAATATATATACATCGAGGTTTGTTTCCGCCACCTCCAACGTATGCGCTCTAGCTAGGTAGGCCCTGTCCACCTTCACTGGGACTCGACCCAGGTCTTGAAGCGGCACAGAAACCCCCACGTCTTCGGCCTCCTCAGACTGTTCACCACGCCGGTCGTGGCTTGTTCATGACTTGGTTGCAGCCTCGGCTGCCTTGAACGACTGCTCAAAGTCGGCGAGTATGTCATCGATATGTTCGATGCCGACAGAGATACGGATAAGGTCCTGTCATGGGGGTCAGATCTATCATCTGGTGTCCTAGGCACGGCGGATGTGGGGGGAGACATGGGAAACTAACCTCGGTGACGCCCGAGCTGGTCTTTTCTTCATCAGAAAGCTGCTCGTGCGTGGTCGTCCAGGGACTATCGTATCAAAAAGCCGGTCAGCAATGTATGTATCCTCCTTCGGCGCCACTCATGTGAAACCGGACCGGCAGCCCGCTCGTGATCAACCGAAGATCAGGGCAAAGCCGGTCCCGCTAGCGCACAACAAGAGCAAAAGCAAAAGGGAAGCACGCACTGAATAGCCAACGTCTTGGCGTCACCAACATTCGCCAAATTAGAAATCAACTTGAACCCATCCACGATCTGACTCCCAGCCGCACCACCCCCCTTGACCCCAAAGCTAAGCACACCACCAGAGCCCCTCGTGAGATACTTCTTGGCCGCCTCATGATACGGATGGCTCTCCAGTCCCGGATAGCTCACCCACGACACATAGGGGCTCCTCTCGAGATACTTGGCCAACGCCAACGCATTCTGGGCATGTCTCTCCGCGCGCAAACTCAACGTCTCAATCCCCAGGAGCAACTGCTGCGCCGCAAATGGATTCAGCGTCGCCCCAAGATCGCGTAGGATTTCGACACGCGCGCAGGTAATGTACGTCAGGTTCCCAAACGTCTCGTGGAATTTCAGGCCATGGTACCCCGCGGATGGTTCAAAGAATTGGGGAAACCGCTTTGCGTTCTTGGCCCAGTCGAATGTGCCCGAGTCGACGATGACGCCTCCGATGGTGGTCCCGTGTCCACCGATCCATTTCGTGGCAGAGTGGACGACAATGTCGGCGCCGTGGTCAATGGGGCGGATGAAGTAGCCGCCCGCTCCGAAAGTGTTGTCCACGATCAGGGGCACGCCTTTTTCGTGGGCGGCTTTGGCGATGGCTTCGAGATCGGGGACGTTGTAGCGTGGGTTGCCGATGCTTTCTACGTAGACGGCCTTGGTGTTGTCGTCAATGGCGGCTGCTAGCTCTTCGGGCTTGTCTCCGTCGACGAACTTGGTTTGGATGCCTAGGCGGGGAAGGAAGACTTTGAGTTGGTTGTATGTGCCGCCGTAGAGGTTAGATGTGGAGACAATGTTGTCGCCGGCGCGGGCGAGAGTGGCGATGGCTATGAATTGGGCTCCTTGGCCAGAGGAGGCTGCGAGGGCGGCTACTCCGCCTTCGAGTGCGGCCATACGTTTCTCAAAAACGTCGACTGTGGGCTGTGGGAGGGAGCAAAGAAAGCAGGTGGGATACGTATCAGCTACTGTGCTGTGTTGTCTTGTACTTGCCAAACGGTGGCCTCCACTCCAATTTCGCTGAGAATATCTTGGAAAGAGGCTTGAAAGAAGGGGGTATCAGGAAGAGTAAATAAGTGGTGTACAGTTCTTACATTCATTATGCGGCTGTAAATGTTGCCGAATTCCTTGAGGCCAAAGAGCCTCGCGCCATGGGCTGAATCATCAAATGTGAAACTCTGTAATCTTCAGCCTCAAAGCCCATTCCTTCAACCTCTCCTTGCCCTTGCCCTTGCCCTCTCACAAAATCAGAGGATACTGAACTATTTTCTTACCGTGGTGGCATAAATGGGAACAGCTCTCGACTTGGTCGTCGGATCCGGCTCTTGCCTACAACGCAGCACCAACTATATCAGTCCATCATCTGTCAGTTGTCATGGACGCAGTACACTCACCCAGCATGGAGCTGGAGGGTCTCAAAATTCTTGCTCAATTCAGCCATTCTTGTCAGCGGGGAAGGAAGGTCTGGGAACGAATGCAAAAAAAAGAATCGTCTTGAAGAATTAACAAGCAACGAGGTTGGAAAGTGCTAATACGAGGCAGATGGTTGAGGTTGGCGGTGTGCCTCATTTAAAAAGTCCGCCCGTGCATCACGTCAACTTGAAAAAAAAGCCCGCCACTGTGACACAATAGCCAGCTAGTGGAGTCTCTGGCATCTGCACACCACGAGAAAGTAGGCGGCGGTATGTAGTACGGAGTATGTAGTACGGAGTATGTAGTACGGAGTATGTAGGTAGGTAGGTACCTGTATCATTTGAGGGGGTTTGTAAATGCGAGGCCACGGCACGGGGTCGGGGCTGGTAGACGTAGACGCTTGCAGTTGCAGCTCGCAATGCTCTGGTCCAACGGTGCGAGCACTCCAGCAACCAACAGAGAGCTGCTTCTCCCGCTCTTCCGCAACATCTATTGAATATCCATCATTTCATTCAACATCCACAACGAATAGGCCGATGTTGCTCCGTAAGTACTAATGCACAGACGTAATATCCGTTGTTGTTCCATTGAATGATCACGTAATTGCCCGTCCGATTGACGCGTTGCCGGCGGCCGCCGAACGAGAGGGGCAGAAGGCCGGGGGTTCGGGTCGGGCGGCAATGCAGTCCGAACCATGTACATATGTATGTACCTACTGTACTCCGTAAGTTGCAACGAATCAATGTGATGTACACATCGACCGCGATTCGCGACCAATGCAACTGGAAGCTTCGCTTCCCTCGCAGCGGCCCGTCTGGTCTTGCATATTTGAGCAGTCAACCGACCCCATATATTGCATTACATCGCATCGTCTCGCTCGCATTGCATTGCGTCGCATCCATCGCGGTACCGCATCGTATCGTATCGGATCGGATCGTGTCGAATCCTAACCCATTATATCCCATTATCCCCGTCGCACCGTCGATACTCTGTACGCTCGCCATGGTTCCCGTCTCAGTCTCAAGGGGTATGCTTGCCCATCTGTCATTTCGGTATGGCTATCTTTGTCGTCTTCGGGCACGTTTCCTACGGCCGTGGATATCTCGTGGTACCGCCGCTGCTAGACTAGTTCACGCTGATTCATGTTGAACCTCTCGCACCTGCGTATCTCCGGGTTTGCTCCGCGTCGCGGACCCCCCGACAATCATCTGCTTGGCCGTCAAAGTGGCAGATGCGATCCACGCGCAAAAGGCGGCAGCGGCCAGAACGGAATCGCCTCGGGTGGCTCTGCACGCGGTGCTATTGCAAAGCGTCAGGCTGCCGACGTGAACCGCAATGGTGATGAAGCCCGCAAAATACAACACAGTGTTGAGGCCCTCCACAGTCAGTGCCGCATACGGGTGCGCAACGCGGCGGAAGAAGCGGGGACTGGTCTCCAGATACAGAATCGATACCATGGAGATGACGGATGCCGAGAGCAGGTAGTCGATCGAGCCGGGAGGCGTTTGTGGGGTTTTCGTGCGGTACCAGTTTACGACTGAGGCAGGTCAGCTCCATTCGACAGCGTCACTCTCGGCACTGTACTGTCTGGCCATTGTTTGTTGTGGAAAATGGTGGAATGCTTGAAAGGCTCAAGCCGCGCACGACGTACCGTAGGCAGACACACCCAACGTACCCACGGCCAAAAGGGTTAGCAGCAGTCGAAGCGCCATGACGCTGAGTCGGCTCATGATAGGCAGAGAAGCATGGAGATGCTATAATGCGGGGATTTGCCGCGAGTTTGTATGGTGGGACGGGACCCTGATTTTCAAGGATCGCTCGCTGGTTTGAAGAAAGGCACCAATCGTCAACTTATCTGCCGCCGCGCAAGTCCAAGTTGCACCCGCATCGAGTCAAGAGCGGAAGGAGAAGCCAAAAGTGAAAAGGTAAAAAGGAGCGCACGAGATGAAGAGATAGGGCAGGATAGAAAGCTTGAACCAGCCCAGTCATGCATGTCTGATAACTATTAACCGGGTCGTGGCCCACATGATACGCAATGAATCATTGATACTTCTCAGCGTTGCAGTTCACTCACACAGGAAGCGGGGACGGGCATGTCAAAGGGAAACATGGATCGAAAGGAGCGTCATCATCACTTTTGCGATTGCGACGTGATGGCACATGTGTGAAACTGGGTGTCACCCTTTGCCTGACGTTTGCCCACGACGACATGGCGCTTCAATGCCAGGCGGGCGATGTGTGGCACAGTCTGGCACTGACTTTCCACGAAACTGTTGGTGCGAATTGGTTCTTGAATTCTTTCCCTGGATTTCTCCAGGCGCCAGGGGGAAGAAACTTACGGGGTAGAAAGTGATGGGAACAAATTGGAGCAGACTCCGACAAGAGGATGCTTTGATACGACATCCGTCACGTGATAGGACCCCAGTTAGCTCTGTACGAAGCACGTACCGACCGACCGGCTACAACTCTGTATGCACTTACAAGGTACCTACCTACCTACATATGTAGGTACGTATATTAATGGGACAAAGAGCTGCTTGGTTTAGGTACGTTGCACTTCAGCACCCGCTGCTGTGGTGTCCGTGGACCCGACGAATGCAAATGGCAAGGGCCTGACCACTCACGACCGCCGCAAGTGACAGATCTGGACCCAAGGCCGAGGCCTCTTGCGGCATTGCGGCATTGCGGCTTATTAGACCTCGGCCTCAGCAGCAATCCTATTGCCAGCCGCTCACGCACTTCCCGACGTCGCATACAAGCCTCGGCCATCGATGCCCCTATTGAGCATTTGCGCGCGCGGCCAGTCGGACTTGCTGACCTTCTGTGGCGTTCGTCTGGCCGCCGCCGGACCTCAACTTGATCTCGTCTT
>SRPQ01000435.1:0-19904 GCA_018360075.1 Claviceps cyperi
GAAAAGTGAAATTAATAGGTGTGGTGATCCAAAATGGGTCCAATTTGGCGTTTCGCGTTATTCACTTGGTGGGGCTGTATTACCCCAGGAAAACAGCATGGGAGGAACAGCAGCGTTTGGCCCTTCCCTCAATTTGGGCCAAGAGCCTTGTCCGTTTGTAACGGCGCTAAAAGGGGCTCCATGTCGATTAATTTTGGACCACTTGCTTGTCTCGATTCTTCACCCTCTTAAGATCGTCAATCGTGTATGCATCGTACATACACAGTTACAGCCTACAGGTGCGCGATATGTGAGGTATTCGACACCTCAATGCGATGTAGGTATGTTGATCCATCGCGATTCAAAAGGGGGTGCATGCAGTAGACTTTGGCCGGAATCGCGAGGACCGGAGTCTGTGTCTGTCTCGCGGAAAATGGGAGGCCACGTTGTTGGTGGTTACTGATCGACAACACAAGCGACATGACTCCCCTGGTCCTGGCGACTGCGACGGCGCAATAATACATCAGCTGTCATCAAGCGGCTCGTGTCGCGTAATGTCAGAATATTATTTCGGTACTTGTGTCTGATGAACGGCTGACTTCTTCTACTCAATGTGTCGTTGTGCGTGGCGCGCTGTTGCTGAGAACCAACATCCTGCGCAGGATGAAGTCTCGATCCCGACGCGACCCAGCATCGCTTCCTTCTCTACAATCTGGGTCGTAGCTTATGATCCTCTGCTTCAAATCCAGGCGCAAAAAGATCTGATACGTGCCCCCGGTCCTGGAACCAGAGCCTCAAGTTGAGTCGACGTCGGGGATTCGGTTCTTACCGTATGCTTCTCATCTTTTGAACGCTCCACGCTGGTTAGTGGTCCAAGGCAGCAGCGGGTCCATCATCTGACGACAGACCAAAGCGAGGTTTTCAGGCTACCGTGATGAGGAGTCTTGTATAGTTTGCACAATGCGTATCCCGGCAACAGACATCACCGTAGCTTCACTTCAACTACGCGAGGTCATATCCGTCATTGAAATGAACATCAATTCAAACCCAACCCAGAACCGTAGTCTTGACAACACACAAAATTACATTCTACATTCTCGTGAAAAGCCCAAGCCAGTCTGTCCCTTTCACATCACGAACAGCAAGTTGGTGTCTAGAAGCGTGTCAATGAAAAGTATAGCGTCATATAGCATACCTTACAAGTAACAGAAAAGAAGGTTGAAGAAAAAGGAAAATAGAAAAGGGGGAAAGAGAACCTACCAAGGGGATGGCTGCATGACAACTGAGGTTTCTGTGTGTACTTGGACGCCAAAACGTCTCGAATACTGTTCAGTAGCTGCACATACGACTGCTGGGGGTTCTGCTGCAAGGCAGTGATGAACGCCCATGACATGGCACCAGTAGCTTGGTTCGCAATCGTGGCATCCGCACTGGAGTTGTCGCATGAGTAACTTGGTAAGTTTGACCAAATAAACGGCATACACAAAGAATTCTACAGGGATCAAGAAAACGTACGAAGTCTGGTTGTCTTTGCTTCCTGACCACATGATCACATCAGCGGGTGACGTCTTCGTGTCCTTTGTCTTCCGGTAAGCATCATCCCCTTTGAAGGCCGTCTTGGCGAATCCAAACACGGTGCTTGCCATGCCGGCAATGTCGCCTCGAGCATACGATCCCAGAGCATTGAGAAGCCCCTGGCCGGCTTCTTTGGCCAAATTGGGCTCTTTTAGCACGCCCTTGGTCGAGTAGACATATGGCAGGTCCATAGCAGTTGCTGAGTGGCATGAGTCGAAAATGGCAGTCAGACGGACACCAGGCTGGAGAGGTCTGACCAGACGGAAATGGATCTCGTCATCCACAATGTGTCCGACTTGCGTGTGGTCCACGGGGTAGATGACTTCGTCGTACCCATCATCCTCATCACCGTCGAGATCCTCGGTCTGGCCACCATGTCCTGAGATATGAGCGTTAGCACAAACTCTTCAATCCCTAGCCCCGTTTCCAACAACATTGCAAGTTCTCACCTGAGTAGTGAAAGAACAGAGAATCGTTTGGGCGAGCATCCTTAACCAGCCAGCCCATGGCACGAAGCATGTTGTCCTTGGTAGGTCGCATAACTGGGTTCGGTTGATCGTCCGTCAATATGACCATATCCTCCCGCTTGTATCCGTGCTTTGTGATTAAGAAATTCGACACGTTCTTGACGTCATTGATACATCCGCGAAGTTCTCCCTTCTGGCCAAAGTAGTTGATGCCAATAAGCAGAGCTTTACGGTTTCCCGTACAGTTGGAATACTGGAAAGTATAGCCCTGCGGTGCTCCGGAACCAAACTGCTGAGGCGTCGTCGGCGGGGGGGGCCCAGTGCGGGAATAGCCTTGTTGGCCATTACCCGAGGCGGGACTATGAGAAGGCGGAGGGTGGCCGTACCCCGGTGGCGAGCTTTGGCCATAACCTGGAGGAGGATGACCGGACGATGGACGAGGTCCCGGAGGAGGAGGACCACCATAGCCGCCTTGCGGCGGGCCATAGTTCCCGGCCGGAGGACCGTAATTCCCCTGAGGAGGGCCGTAGTTTCCCTGCGGCGGTCCGTAGTTCCCCTGAGGAGGGCCGTAATTCCCCTGCGGAGGACCGTAGTTGTAGTTTCCTTGTTGCGGCGGTCCATAATTGCCTTGCGGTGGTCCTTGAGGCCCGTTGCCATAATTCCCATAGCCGTACCCGGGCCTTGGGCCCTGTCCCGGCGGAAAGCCGCCTCCTCCGCCGTGATGCTGCTGCGCCCCGTAATGGCCCTGTCCGGGAAACCCTGACATGGCGGCTTTGGTTTTTTTTTTTCGAATGCAGAGGTTCTCGTGTCTGGTTTATGGGTGTTCAGGCGGCCAGAGAGAGAGGACAACAGGAGATCGTTCATCCGAGTCAAGCCATCCGAGTCATCTTAGGTTACCTAGGTAGGAGAGGAAGGTAGATAGATGGCTGCTGATGATGACAGACTGTGGACACGTGCCCCGCCCCCACTATGACTTGCTCAGCCTCTAATGTGTCGTTCCGTCATATTGCCAGTTGGAGCTGGGTGACGCTTGTTTTCATGGAGGGAGGAACGACCCAAGCAGCTTGTGCTTGCAGAAACAATCTGACGTCATCAAGTCATCGCACCTCATTGGTTGTTGTGCAAATTGCGGCATTTCAAATTCAGACGCGGTTGGACGTGCACGTGAATGAAGATTCAACCACCAGGGCCAGGGCGATACGTATGTTGCATATGCTTCTTGCGTATTATACAAGCAACTTTTGAGTCAATTCTCAAATAAAAACAAGTCATGTCTCATTCCAATTTCACTGTCCATGTACTACCCCATGGCTTGATTTGTTCAATACGAATCTCAAAAATGACATCTTTATCCCACGCTATTAAATTCGCAAAACAGCCTTGCCAAAGTTCTTGCCCTCAAAAATGCCAATTAGCCCATCGGCGGCGTTATCAATGCCCTCGGTATAATGCATCTTGGCCTTGAAGCTGCCGTCCGCCAGCCACTGCTGCAGCTTCTCCTGGTGCTCGCGATAATATGCTGGACCGAACTCGGGGTTGGCTACGATGAAGCCCTGGATGGTGAGCTGTTTGGCAATGACGTTCATGAGGTTGGGAATCCCGTATGAATCGCCTGACTTGTTGTACTGGCTGATCTGTTTTGGAGGAATAGCGGTTAGCTCTGAACTGGAAAGGGAGTCTGAGAAGGATAACTCGAAAGTGACGAGTGTAGCCAATCTCTCAGCCTCAGGTTCAGTTATGAATAAACACTTACCATTCCACAGGCAACGATGCGACCGAATTGGTTGAGGTGGTTCAGCGCAGCCTCCAGATGCTCGCCACCAACGTTCTCATAGTAGATGTCAATGCCGTTGGGAGCGAGGCGCTTCAAGGCCTCCTCCGGCGTCTCCTTCTTGTAGTTGAATCCGGCATCAAATCCCAGCTCCTTGGTGATAAAATCGAGCTTCTCCTCAGATCCGACCGATCCAATTACCTTCAAGCCCTCCTTCTTGGCAATCTGGCCGACGAGCTGGCCGACAGCACCGGCAGCCGAGCTAACAAAAATGGTCTCGCCCTTCTTGGGCTTGCCAATCTTGTACAGACTCGACCACGCCGTCAGGCCGGGCATGCCCAGCGCACCTGTGAAGACGGACAGGTCCAAGTTGTGAGGGTTCTGAACCTTCAACGCTCTCTGGGCCTTGGGATCCGCAATGGTCGCGTACTCGGCAATCGGGCCGAAAACCTTGATGACATCGCCTTCTTTAAAGTCGGGGCTATCGCTCTTGAGTACCTTGGCGACTGTGTCGTTGACGATGGGCTCTTCAAGCTCGAAAGCCGGTGCGTAGGACTTGATGCTGGGGTCGCGCATCTTGGGGCGCAGGTAAGGGTCGAATGATGCATACTGGACTTGCACGAGTAGGCCGCCCTTGGGGACGTCGTTGAGATCGATCTCGCGCTTTTCGACGACCAAGTGCTCGCCTGCGACCGGGAACCCCTTGGGGACCTTTTTGTAAACGAGGGTCTTGTTTGCGGTCATGGTGGAAATGTGGATGGAGAGAAAGATGTCTTGATTTGAAGTTTTGTGTCTCGCAAGAGGTGAATGGAGAACGAGAATATGAGAATAAAGGTTTGAGGTATGATTAGCTCAAAGAAAGACTGCAGAGGCTGTTAATGTAAACAAAGTTTGCCTGTCAATCGTCTGGTCGTCTGTGAATGACGAAACGGGAAACGATACCCTCCTCCCCCACTCACGTCATCTATTTTCTCTCGCCATGTTCGTCGGACTCCATCCCCGGTAGGCCCGCGGCGCCTTGCCGGGGATGTTTCTTCAGATTTAGATTAATAATGTGCTGCCTTTTACCTTCTCCTCTCTTCTGCGCGTCTATTAGACCCACCAAACGACTCTTACGAACAAAAACGAGATCCAAGCGGGTAACGATGCGTGAAAATGCCGAGGCCCCGACCCGAGGGTCGCCAAAGATGCCAGATCCGCACCCCGATTTCCTAGCTTGTGCTTACGTCACTCGCTCTAGGCGCGGGCGGATAAAGGCCAGTTGCCGAGGCACTGTCCACTCTCTACGGAGTACATACATAGTGTCCGAGGCGGCTAGATAGACCAGGTCGCGGCGGAGGACGGACAAATAGAGAACGGAACGGAGAGTTAGTTATCGTGGGTGCTTTGCTTTGAGGAGATGTATGATGAATTTGTCAGGAAGGAGAACTCTGGCTTTTGGAGTAGGACAGCCAGACGCTTTGTGCTGTTTTGTTTCCTTCTGGTGAGACCGAGCCGAGGCAACGAGAAATCGCCCGGCTGCGTGAAGGTGTGACATCTATTTACGTTACAAAGTAGAAAGCAATCCTGCTGCGAACACACAGATCACCATGTAGGAACCCTGAGGTACGCACGAATGCGTAGCGAATTAAAGGCTGGAAATGTTGCAATCGGTATGTACTATGCGCGTATGTAATGGTTTCACAGCACTCATGTCGCGCGTACCTGATCGGCATCGCGCTTCGCAGTCGGAATTCACGCCGTAGCTCGCGTTGCTCCGGATTGTAGCCGATGATATTACCGTCGGTATTCAACGTGTCCTACGCCGGAACCCGCGAGCCTCGAGCCAATCGGGTGCAAGCAGTTCTCAGGGAAATTGGCCATTTGAGGCCAAAGAATGCGGCGTGTGTACGGAGTACGGAGTACATTTGAACAAGGCATGTGTGTATGTATGTCTCGTGTGACCATCGTTCATTGGTGCACTCTTCTGAAATCTGGTCTGGTCCCTGAAACTCGTGTTGCATCGTCAAGTCGCACGATGTTCAGATCCAACGTGGGGCTCGTCTGCAACGTTCGGCAGTCGCCCACCAATCAGCACTCCACCTCGATATGCCCTGTTTAGTGTTGGCCGGTTCGTTCAAGTCTGAAGACAAGGTAGCGAAACCGAGTGAGATGTTATCGAGCTGACAGCCAGCATCAAAACTACAGCTGCTGCGACTTGTCTTGAGCATCCGTGCGGCAGTGCACTGAGGTGGCATTCCTGCGAAAGGAGCACATATCAGCCGGGATCTGGGCACCCTCCCCTCCCCTCCCCTCGAAGATGCTCCAAGGGGAACGACTATGTACCTACATCTGCATATGTACTGTGTACATATAACGGAGTACATGTCGATGCACGGTAATTAATTACCTTTGGTTGTAGTACGTTGCGGCCGAGGTGGAGTTTGCAAGAGAGCGAGACGGCACGTGAAACTGGGCCATTACGATAGGTACTACACACATACATGATGCATGCATGTGCAGGAAATTGATTGGGACTCGGAAGGGGGTCGTTTGACAATCGCATGCTACGGAGAATGTACATACACGAATTCCTTCGTGTACGATGTAACAACACAAAGGTCAGTCTGAATGTAGCCTCAAATTTTTCGTTTCTCCAACCTACCTACTTGGGTAACTGGCTGGCCTAATAATATATCGCGTCGTAATCAGTGGCGTATCCCGCGTGGGCGACCCTCTTTCGAGAATACCCTACATAACTTCATTTTCTGCCGAGACCGAAGAGAATTGACACGACAAAAGAGAGAAAAAGGCTTTGACTAATAGGGCCCAAGACAAGCCAAAACAATTGGAACAAAGGTAAAACGGCCAAGATGCACCTCAAGGCTCAGAGGGTCCGATCTGTCACCAATTGTCACCCCTCCCCTTGTCGCGAACAGTTGAACGGTCGAACAGTCTAACATGATGAATGATGAAGCCCGGCTCCGCTCCCGCTTCTCCTCCACGAGGGGACACGCGAGAACTCAAATTCTTGGAAAAGGTTCACAATTGTGACGGCTGTCGAATAGGGACACCGTACATCTGGACGCATACTCTGTAGCTGCGCTGCACAGCATCTATCTTCACAAAGACTCCGGTGGGGAGACGTCTCGCGGAGAACAAAGAATACATGCTTTCGTCATGACTTGACAGATGGCTTCGAAAGGAAGCCTTCACCGGTCTCTTGCATTTCCTAAGTGACGCGACTCACGCCAATGCATGCAAAAAAGCTTGGTAAAAATTCCAAATTTCAAACATGAGAGACCTGCGGTTTTGAGTTTTCTGCCCAACGCAACGCCAGGGGGATGGGGTATGTACCTATTCTAATTTCTCGCCCGACGTGACACCAGTGGAGGGATTATGTTGTATTCTCACCCACCGCCGGGATGATGCCATCCCCGCATTGTCCGGCGTACCTACAGCGGTGCACCTGGTATGTAGTCTGGGACTCCATAACTTTCATGCGCAACGGCGTGCCAATCCGTCTTGCGTCTTTGCATCTGCTCCTTGCGTGCATGTACGTACATTGTAGGCAGGTGTACGGAGAAACTGGATCAATCCACAACGGCGCATCAGAAGGACGTGACACCGAAAAAAAAAAAAAAAAAAAACTCCCCCTTCCCCCCTCCTTCTTAAACTTGGTGGGATTTTGAGTTCGGGTTCGGTTCTTGTTCCTTTCCCCCCCCCCCCCCCCCCCCCCCCCCCCCCCCCCCCCCCTTCAGCCTTCAGTTTTACGTGGTCGACTAAAGCCCAAAATCTGCCGAGAAGCCCCAAACGGAAGAACTACAAAACTCAAAATTCACAATCAAACTTTAAACAAAATAACAAAATAAGAAAAAGAAAAAGAAAAGAAAAAGAAAAAAGAAAAGAAACACCATGACCACTCCCATCCTCATTCTCGACGGCGGCCTAGGCACCTCCCTCGAAGAGAAATACCACATCAAGTTCGGCCCCTCGACGCCTCTCTGGTCGAGCGACCTCGTCGTGTCTGCCCCGCACACGCTCCTCCAGTGCCAAGCCGACTTTGGCCGCCTGCCCGTGGACATTCTCCTCACGGCAACATACCAAGTCTCCATCGAGGGCTTCGCCAACACATGCGAATCGCACGCTTCATTCCCCGAGGGCATCGACGCGGCGAATATACCCCAGTTTCTCGAGAGGGCCGTCTGCATTGCTGAGAGCGCGACGCGGCAGCAGCAGCGGCAGCAGCAGCCTGGTGGGCGAACGGTTTCGGCTGGGTCTGTTGCGTCCGTGGCGCTCAGTCTAGGGCCCTACGGGGCGTGCATGAGCCCTAGCCAGGAATATAGTGGGCGGTATGACGAGAAACATGATTCGCAGGATGCCTTGTATGAGTGGCATCGCGAGAGGCTGGCCCTGTTCACAAAGGTGGATGGCCTGTCGCGCCGGGTGGCCTATCTGGCCATGGAGACGATTCCGCGCGTAGACGAGATTGCTGCTATGCGCAGAGCTCTGGATATGGTGCCGGAGCTGGCTGACGTGCGCTTCTGGATGTCCTGTCTGTACCCGGGCGAGGGCGAGGCTCTCCCCACGGGAGAATCTGTGAAGGAGGCCCTGCGGACGATGCTGGATAAAAGCCTGGCGCGCTCTCTGCCCTGGGGTGTGGGAATCAATTGTACGAATGTGCGCAAGGTGCCCGCGCTGCTGCAGCGGTATGAGGAGGTCGTGGAGGAGATGGTGAGCGAGGGCCTCATGGAGGAGTGGCCGGCTCTGGTGCTGTATCCGGACGGCACCAAGGGCGAGGTGTACAATTCCACGACGAAGAAGTGGGAGATGCCGCAGGATATTGCTGCAAAGCCGGCCGTCCAGAGCCATGTGTCGTGGGAGCAGCAGCTCGCGGATGCTGTGAGGGCGACGCAATCCCGTGGCAAGTGGAAGCAGATAGTTGTAGGGGGTTGCTGCAGGGCTTCCTCGGAGGACATTGCCCGCCTACGCATGATTTTGCCTTGAAGAGCGCCGTGTTTTGGTGGTTGTCGGATCCTCGTTGTCTGCACTTATTTCTATAGCAGATCGTGGATATGGAAACTCTGTCCTTACATGTTCCGACTTCCCAGTGTCCATGGGGCGTAGCAAATATGCCGCAGCATGAGCTTAGTAGAGCCAAGTCTAGGTAAAGAGAAGAAGAAAATAAATGAAAACCAGGGAGAATAAACTCCAAAAACTACCAATCACAGAACTATGTACAGCACAGAGAGCTCCTCCAACGCAAGTTTTGTCGCAGGGTATATAGGGGTAAACAAAGCACATCAGAGTGGCCAGACGGCTGCGCCCATTCTTTTGTGCAACAAGTTTCCATCCCGTTGCACAAAGTTGCACCCACACGTTTCTTGCGGACCGCATCGGCACCCCACACAGTCAGGACCTCAGGAGTTAGCAATGGAGTTCGTTCCCCGAATTCGCAGCTCGACCCTTGAACCACAAGACATCAAACGTTTACACTTCCTACAACCACAGAGCTCACACCGGCCCATAAACGACACACTCTCAACATGGCTTCCAAAGTCTTCATCGTCACCGGCGCTAGTCAAGGCCTCGGTTTGGCCATTGCAAAGTATCTAATCGGGGAGTCGCACCAGGTCGTTGTGACCGCTCGTTCCGCCGAGCCGTTGGAGGATCTGAAGAGGACGCATCCGGGACAGGTTGATTATGTGGCTGGAGATACGACTGATGCAGAGGTAATCAATCATCTTTCCTTCCATGGAGATAGTTGGCCTCTTCGAAAAGGGAAGAGGGGGGCGCTCAACGCGGTTTCTTCACTCTCATTGTGTCTGCGTCATTGGGCTATGGAATTGATAATAGAAGCTAATGATTTCTGCATTGGAGTAGTTGCCGGGAAAAGTCATTAGCACGGCGTTGAGTGCCTTTGGTCGGTTGGATGGACTCGTCCTGAACCACGCGATGCTTGTGTCGGAAAAGTTTGAGAGCATGTCCATCACTCGGTGCAAGGGCCTCTACGACGTCAACGTTTTCAGTTGTATCGCAATGGTGAGAGACAGCATCTCTTTCATGTTTCTTCTATCTGGTCTACTTGTGCATCAATGGCTCACTCCATGCAGGCCCAATGTGCGATTCCCGAAATTCGTAAAACTAAGGGCTGCATTATGTGGGTATCCTCCGGTGCGGCCAGGACTGCCTACCAAGGATGGAGTGCCTACGCGTCATCCAAGGCAGCTGTCAACTCGCTGTCGACGTGCCTGGCCTTTGAAGAAAAGGATATCACGAGCATCACCATCGAGCCGGGTAGAGTGGATACAGACATGCAGAAGCACATTCGCGCCTTTGGCAAGGACTCCATGGACAAGTCGCAACACGACAATTTTGTCCAAGCGTTCGAGCAAGGCCAACTGCTGAAGCCAGAGCAACCTGGGCATGTGATAGCGCGATTTGTGGCGGAACCCGACAAAAAGCTGAGTGGCCAGAATCTCACGTGCGTTCCCCATCCCATAAAGCTTGCGTTGTGTCACTGACAAGACGGTAGATGGAACTCACCGGAACTCAAGCCGTATCAAGGGTGATGTGACGAGACGAATGAAGAAATCTAAGGCTTGCAATAGTGTTAGCTTGAAGTCTTGGATCGACAAAGAAGCATTTTACAAAAAGCTCGTTGAAAAGTTTGCAGTCAGTCGAAAGATAAGCTCTTCTTAATTTACTCCACATGGATGCATATGCATTCGGTATTAGCATGGAATATAAGTTTCTTCATCATAGCAAACACATTGACGTATAGATCACGAGCACCGAAGTCACCTTACCTTATCATTCGCCACGAGGCACGGCCAGCAGTAGAATGAGATATCCCTGTCCTGAGGCATAGGTCAGCCTATCTGTGACTGGAGGTATGTCCACGTCATAGGTAGTTGCAAGTGCTGCGCTCAGGCCATCGTATGGTCTCCGTCATGATGTGATCGGTATTTGATAGTACCAGATAGCAAAAGGCATCACGGCAGCCCCCCATGTATCAATCGGTGAGATTCCTTACGTCAAGGATGTCATATCCGGGTAACTAAGTGCAGCCCTGTTAGCTCCCCACGTAGAAAAAGTGCGATGGTAAAACGTAGGACGAGGGTTTGGTATAGTCTCAGCAGTGTCTATTGGCACAAGACGTGTCGTGTCAACAAAGAGGCTTGTCGAACCTCTTCAGACTGGGGCGACAACGTATCTCATCATTGGGTATTGCAAAAGAGGGAAAGAAAGAGAAGATGGTGAGACTCTTACCATTGAGTTTCAATGACCACAGTCACCAGTCAGTACGCCATCAGGCACGACGAAGTGCGCAGGCACATCGAGGCGGTGGTTGAAGGCTTAGGACCTCATGGTGATATGCAGCGGCTTGTTGGAAGGGAAAGAATCGGGCCACGTCAAAATATTTTTTTCGTCTTCTTTTTACATTGCGGAGCCGCTGGCACGTGCACCGAAACTGCGGGTACGGCCACAGATTACCTATTGACCACTTTGCACCTGAGGTACCCACACCGGTAAATGGCGCGCTCTAACTGGGCATGATTGCCCCGCTGGACTAAGAGCAGAGCAATGATGCGCAGTGCGCACGATGTGCTTGAAGCTCGCGCCCTTTTTAGAGCGAGTCAAACCAGTCAACACAAGTCAATGAGGGTCAATGGGTGCTTTCCAAGAGACTTCCCACATTGCTGGGCAGTTGGGCGCAGGTATATTATCAGGCCGCGCTGCCCCACAAACTTGATTGACCAAACGCAGATCCAACCGTCCCAGTTCGCGACTCCCAATCGGCCGCCAAACACCGACATCATTCCTTGTTCACGACATCGACGTCCAGCCACCGGTCCTGACGCGGGCATCCGCGTGACCGTCACCGGATTCACCCCAACAAGCAATCTAAGCACATTTGCGAATTACATCTCCGGCGTCCATCTCGAGAACGTCCACCATATCTTGTAACCACATCTTGTATCTCGCGGCGCAAACTCGCCATCGCGGCATCATGTCGGACCACGAATACGCAGGTAAGACTTCGTCTTCGGCAAGCCGTCACCCACTCCCGTGTTTCATCCTGGTTCTTCATACTGCACTCGTGGGCACTCGTGGGGGCACCGGTGCTCCCGTAGCTTGCAACCACGACAACGGCTGTATGTGGCCGCCCAAAACCAGCAAAGCCTTTTTGTTTGCATCCGACCCGTTCATCAGCTATGTTTCACTCCACGACTGTCTGTTGACTGCTGTTGACGGCTGTTGACTTTTGACGGCCTGCCTGGTGGTGACTGCTGGCCGTTAATCAACTGCATACCTTCACCTTCGCTGGAGCATACTTCGCTGACGTGGTCGACGAGCGGGGTGTGAGCCATCAAGTTGATATCACACAGTCAAGTCTTCTTTGCCACGTGTTAGTGCCGGGATGCAGCGCGACGTCCTGATCTAAAGTTTGTAGCTACGGCCTTAGTCCGCAGACATATGAAGCAGCCTGGCACCTCAGCCTAATGCCCCGCGGCCTCTACAAGCCCTCGTCATCAGTTCTATATCTGTTCCATCCTCTGCCTCCCTTCGATAGATCGACCACTCGATGTATCATCGCCATCGCCCTGCGCAGGATCGCTACTGGGCTGCAGTAGATTCGGGTCTTGATCTATGTTGGCTTTTACACACCCACTTCTCGTCATGTTCCATCACTGGCGACGCGCAAGCTGATACCACCCTCTCGTAGGCAACGATGATCTGTCTCTTCCCAAAGGTATGCAGTCACTAGTCTATTGGACTCTATCAATCGTTGCCCTTCCCTGACTCACGCTGTACAGCCACGGTGCAAAAAATTGTTGGCGAAATTCTCCCAGCACAAGCTGGGTTAACATTTGCCAAAGAGTCGCGGGATCTCTTGATAGAATGCTGTGTCGAGTTTATCACGCTCATCTCCTCAGAGGCAAACGAAATCTCAGAAAAGGAAGCAAAAAAGACCATCGCATGTGATCACATTATTAAGGCGCTCGAGCAGCTCGGGTTCACAGACTACGTCCCTGCCGTCCTAGAAGCAGCGGCGGAACACAAGGAAGTACAAAAGGTATGACGACCTGCCATCCTCTTTTCCAAGCTTTCGACTTGGCTGACATTTGTGTTCAGGGTCGAGAGAAGAAAGCGGACAAGTTCGCTAACAGTGGCATGTCCATGGAAGAACTCGCACGCTTACAGGAGGAGCAATTTGCACAGGCAAGACAGAGACACGGATAGGATTGGAGCAGTGGTGGAACTGCAATTGTCAGGGGCGTCAATACGGGCATTGTGTTTGGCGTTGAACCTGATTACGAATAGGAATGATTTCATGATACAGTAGTAGTGTCTCATGTGTCGTACAGACTAATCGTCCTAGGCGTCCCGTGCAACCAGCCTTCAGGGCAGGCCCCCTTTTCCAACATGCGGGCATTCTTGGAATCCCAAGAGCTACCCCTATCTCCGGGCGCAGCTTGCACATTTCTCCGATAGTATTCAATGTTCTTTTCATTTGCACATCATGGTTTCATGATGGTTGCAAACTTGCATTTGCCGCTGCAAACCATGTTATCGATAAGACACTACACCACACACAAACGCGACGTTGCAGCTTGCTACCTGTAGTTAACCTAACCTACCTATGAAGGAGGGGGATTGCAAGCAGCATAAAACGTTTTGCCCCCTTACGTCTGCAGAACAATCCACAGATCGATTTGCAAACCCAACACACGGGGTCCATCCGAGCAAAACAAAAGAAGCCAGAAGATCCACAGACCTCTTGGTCCACCGCTATTTCCCCTCTTCTGCCGCGTCTCAGCCCACGGCAATTCTACGAAGTTCTGGGAGAGTTTCGCTTCTCGATGTCGCCAACAGGAGTCTAGAAACGCTGTAATCTCGACAAATAAGGAAACCCCCGCCTTTCGCCCCTTTTCCGGACCTTTCCCTCCCCTTTTTATAAGCAGCCCACCCAGTAGACCGGGCCCCGTCGTAGGAATGGGGCAAGGGGAGTCAGCCTTCTTGGACGATCCCGAGACGCCATTGACATTGACGGAGAAGACGCTGCCGGCCGTGGCCGCATACGTCAAGTCTGGTAGTATTCATAATCCAAAGCAAATTGTGGTGTTGGCCGGTGCAGGCATATCCACTTCAGCAGGAAGTACGTTCACTCGTCCCGTTCCTTGTTCATCTCTTTTGGTGATTCGCATGCACTAGACATACTTGGAGTGAATGATTGTTATTTGAACCTTCTTCTTTCTCGTTGATGACTCTAAACGTACCTGAAACTACAAGCCAACTACTCAACGCTAACCTTACATCATAGTACCCGACTTCCGCTCACCCGGAACCGGCATATACAGCCATCTTGCGCGGCTGAATCTGCCCGACGCCGAAGCCGTCTTTGATTTAGACTTCTTTCGCGAGAACCCCTTACCATTCTACTGCCTCGCGCGTGAGCTGTACCCCGGAAAATTCTATCCAACCGTCTCGCATGCCTTCCTTGCTTTGCTTGCCAAAAAGGGCGTTCTGCTTAAAGTGTTCACCCAGAACATAGACTGTCTTGAACGACGAGTGGGCGTCCCACCAGAGAAAATTGTTGAAGCTCACGGTAGTTTCGCGACGCAAAGATGTATTGACTGCAAGAAGGAATTTCCAGATCGGGAGATGAAGCTCCACGTCGCGGATGCTACAGTGCCGTACTGCAAGGATCCTCACTGTAGAGGCATCGTGAAGCCCGACATCGTCTTTTTTGGGGAGGCAATGCCAACTCTGTTCCGGGACAACTGTCAATATCCTGCCACTGCGGATGTGATCCTTGTTATGGGAACGAGCTTGAGCGTTGCTCCCTTTTCTGCGACGCCAGACATGGCGCCGGGGGGTACGCCTCGAGTGTTGATCAATAAGGAGCGGGTAGGCAGTCTGGGCCATAGGACAGATGATGTCCTGGTGCTGGGGACTTGTGATGATGGCGTTCGAAAGTTTGCTGACGAGCTGGGCTGGCGAGATGAGTTGGAGGCGCTCTGGCGAGGGGTCGTGGGCGACGAAGAAGCTGATCGGCAGCTTGTTAGTGCCGCGAAGAAAAAGAAGAAGCTGGAAGACGAGGTTAACTTATTGACTGAGAGGGTGGAATCAGCCTTGAAACTCGATGACCCGAGTGACCACGATGGATTCGGTCACGATGGATCCGGTCAAGATGGCCTCAGTGAAGATAGTCACAGTCAAAATAGTCACAGCCAAGATGCTGCCTGTCGAGATGGCCGCAGTCAAGATAATTCCAGTGAAGAGGGCAAGGTCACCGATTATGGGGTTGAAGAGAGACCACCCGTAGCCGCTGCGAAAGACGAAGGCGCTGCCTCGCCAAAACAGTCTGATGTTGCTGTCTTGGACGCTGGCCACGGTGCTGATGAGCAGATGAAGTCCATCGAGAGCTCGGCGAATCCAGCAGCAGACAAAGCAGATGCCCCGAAAACATCTTCTTTGGATATACCCAAAGAGACGCGTGAAGCTGCTCAGGAGACTGTCACAGAATTTGTGGAGCCGAGAGCTGTCCAAGAAGAAGCTGCCGAAAAAGACGACACAATGGAGACCAAGTAACCCAGGGTTCTTTGGGTCAAATGCCATCTTCAAAATACATCACTACGTGGTTACGAACACAACATCTAACATACACGAGCACCATCAACGGATCAGGGTAATCATTGTGTGTGCGTGTATATATCAGTGTGGCTTCTGTCTATGTAGCAAGAAACAACGAGACAAAAAGAGCGAAATCTATCAATATCTTCCCTGTCTCCCGAATTCAGCTTCCGATGCTTGCATGAGAATTAGAGGCTCTAGAGAGTAAACATTACCAAATCTCTATCAACATTAAGACTCTCTATATCCTCTCTATTGCCCAATGCTATACTTCTCTTCATCATAAAATCATAGCTTCGTTGAACCTCATAGCCCGCTATCAATCTGATCCGGAATATTCGTGTCTGTCCAGTTGCCCCATTCCCGACATGTTTGGGCCACGACATGGGGAAGTCTCTGTCGAAAATTGCTAACTTCGTCTGGGTTGGTCAGAAATTGGAGGAGGAATCCTGACGAAGCGTGCCATACGATGTGGCAGTGGAATGGCCAGACACCTGCATCGAAAGGGAGGAGAAAAATCGCCATGTTAGTGTTTCTCGTCTTTAACGGTGGTGTTATGTGGGGGGTAGAAGTGTTTTTACTCTTCTCTTCAGGGGGGTTCACCGGAGCTTACCTGGATTAGATGACGCATCGAACTGTACAACAATATGGCCGTTTGCCCGAATTTGCTGGACATCACGGCGCTGAGGATTATATCCGTTGATGATGGTGCCGTTCCAAGTACCGGGGCCTTCATGCAAGATATACATGTTGAAGCCGTGCAAGTGGATAGGATGTCTAGGTAACGTCGGTGTAAGCCAGGCCGCTCTCAACTCGGCATCCCCTTTCTTGTTCCTGGTCGAGATGGAATTTCAGAGAATGTGAAGAAACTTACGAGACGGGCGTTTTATTATTAATCGTCACGCGGACACTCCTCGCCGAGCCCGTGTTCCTGACATTAGCCTCCTCCGGAAAGCTCGTGTTTCCCAAAATGCTCATGAGCAACGTCGGGCTGTTATAGTTGCCTCGGAAGGATACGCCATCCAGGGACCACAGCGTGATGTTGCTTTCGTTCTTGAACACGTTCACGTCCATGTCATACGTCAGGTCTGGCTCCACGGGCTGGCGCACCATGTAGGGCTTCGTCACAGTCAGGTCATCATTGGCGCAGGTACCAGGGTCGGGAACATCCCACGGCTTCGACTGTGGTAGCACGGAATCGTTTGCGTTGTCGTAGTAGACGACGGCGTAGGCAGAAGGATTGTTTGACAAGCTGCACAGCTGGGAAATGTTGCTGCGCATCCAGTAGGCGTCGAGAAGACCGTTAGCCCTGACGAGCACGTCGGCTCGCTGACCGATCCCCAGAGTGACAACGGTAGTGTTGTAGGGCTGGACAGCGACAAAGTCGTTGGCGATGACGGTCATGGTGTGCCCGTCGATGGAGAAGCGCTGAAGTCCCTCGGAGCCGGCGTTAATGAGTCGCAGACGGTGCGTCATGCCGCGTCTGAACCTGAACTTGGCGAGGCCAGCGTCGTTGGTGCAGTGTGAGCTGTCTGGTGGGGATGATCTTGAGCAATCGTAGTTCGCTTTCCCGTTGATCATGTTGTTGTCCGAAATGACGGGGCTGGAATCGGGCTTCATGGTTTCTTCCACCAGGTCAAAGTAGTCGCTGTGGTACCAGTCCGACAGCATGATAGGGCCGAGATCAATGTCGTAGGGTGCCGTACGCGGCCCGTAAATCACCATGGGACCAAAAAGCCCAGCAGAATACTGCGCTGAATAGTGTGAGTGGTACCATGTTGTTCCGTACAGCTCAGCTTCGATGGAATACGTGAAGGTCTTGCCAGGAGCAATGGGGCACTGCGTCACAGCCGGAACACCGTCCTCCCATGGCTTATCGTGATGAAGAAATCCGTGCCAATGGAGCGATACCCCTTCGTCTGTAGTGGAAATGTTGTTGTGAACGGTCACCTGTATGGTGTCGCCCCAATTCGCTTCGATGAGAGGCCCGGGAAACGCACCGTTCACCAATATGACCTCGCGCTCAAACCCATCAGGGGCGATGTGTCCTCGACTGATGGTGAAGTCATACGTCCGAATGACGCCTGTCCGTGGGTGGTAATCGTAATAGTCCGTACTTGCATCAAGCAGACTCCATGGATAGCCATTTGGCAGAGGGTTATTGTGCAGAAACAGGGGCAGCAACGGTGCAGCTAGAGTCCCTAGTAAAGAATTCCTATAAACACCGTTAGCATGCTAGGCCTCTTCTGAAGCTATCATCGGGGTCAGAAAAGGATGGAAGAGGAAAAAATCAACAAAGAGGAAGAAGAAGAATGAGGAGACGAAAACGACGAGAGAGGTCAACAAAACAAAAACCAAATCATAATTACCCATTTGTTCTCCTTTGTGAGAGCCCGCCTCCAACATTTATAGGCCAGCGCTTGCTAATAGAGACGCCCATTTTCTGATTCACAGCCCTAAGCGCCTTGACTCTTGGCCGGAACTGAGTAGTGGAACAAGAGCTAGTCGACGAGTAAGATATAAAAGTCCCTCGATGCTAGTATAAATAGCACGGTAAATACTATGAGCAAATTCTCCGTCCGGCGTCTACATAATGACAACGGAAGGGGCGGGCTCTGCTGGCCTGAGTCCTGCACTGAGACAATATTCCATTTTGGGACCGGCCGTAAGCCTTAAAAATAAAACAAATCACGCGCGTCGGAAGACGTCATAGCTGGATTTGCTGGCTTACAGGGAATTGTTCGTGAAGATCACGGAACACGGTTCCAGAACTCATCGTGTCCTCAGCCCCCGCCAAGACTACGCGTTTAGTTTCGATTTGCCCATGTCTGACGAATACCTCCATCTAGGGCGTCACAGGCATGGAAGATAAATCATAAAGGCGTACCTTCGGAGTCGCGATCCAATCCATCATGGTTTTCTTTTCCTTTTTTCCCACCAGTGTCTCATCCATGTTCATGCCGGGAGAGTCGTCTTTTCGGGCATCAAGGGGACCCGGAGCCGCACGTCGCATCGGGGCTTTTCCACGGCGACCCAGGCAATGCGGAACAGCGTGGACAATGTGAGAAATGCGAGTCGACGTGACTTCTCAGCTATATTCAGTGACCAATACCAAACCAATATCAGGCAATCGCTGTCTATTCCGGGCCGTAGCGAGAAGCCAAAAGCGGTCGCCCCCACAGATTATACCAGTCTGCCCTGCTAACCCACCTTATTCTTGGTAGGGCATGATGATGCAGGCCTTATCCCGAGACAACGTTGCAGATTTATGGCGTCAAGTCATAAATTCAGCTGAGAAACTGGGCCGGTTTACCTCGATTGCCACGCGACATGTGGGGTCGAATGCTCCACATCGTCACTAGAAAACGTTGATGTATGTGCCTATGTACCGACTGGAAATCGTGCTTGCGGTCAGGCGCGGCCATCGACTCGAGATCAGACGGGATAATGGCGATACTACGTCGCAATCTCACTTGTCTCAGCTAGCGGCAGATTGTTGCCTGTTCGCCGTGCCTGCGCGAACGCTTCTTGCGGGCGCTGTCTGAAGGGCAAGCATACCAGCCTAGAAGCCCCTGGCTTGGCCTGAATTCCTGCAGCCAGTCTTCAAGACGAGGGAGAATACGGCGGACGAGGCGTGGAGGCAGGAGAGCGACCAGAAGCGCTCCAGAAAGGGGTTCTGCGAAGTGCGAACGCAAGTCGCGAGTCATGCATGCCAGGTTGACGAGGTGGTGATGTGACTGACACGGAAGGGAAGCCTACTTGACGCAAGACCATGGGTGGGTGCTTCTGGACGAAATATGTAGGTACCTCTCTGTACATAGCTGAACTTGTATGTACGGAGTATGTACGATACCACCGTGACATTACCCTACCCCTTGGTCGGTAACGGGTTGCGTTGCGCGAGATCCGACGCCAACTTGTCCCTTTTTGCAATTTTTAACAACTTTGAGCTGACTGGGTGACGGGTCAGCCCTCCCGACTCGAAGTGGGGCAATCCTCGGCGACGCCGTTCTTCACTTCGAGGGAACAGACCGACAGATATCCACGCTCATACTCCGTACGTATGTAGATAGCGAGCAACGAAGCAAGATGAAGCGAGGGTTCAGATGCCAGTATGCAGTTCGCGGAAGTCGGCACCTCCCCTGAAAGACGCTGCTCTCATCCTTCAAGGCCTATTCGGTAGATGACCGCATTGAGTTGATCTTACATTTCGCGAGGCTAGTATTCTTGTTCTTTCAATTTTCTTTCTTTTTGAAGTTTCTTTTCCACTTCTGCCTATTCTTGAGACATCCGGCCAGACTATCGGCAAAGACGTATTTTCTCGTTGTTGTTATTGTTGTTGTTGTTGTTGTTGTTGAGTATTTTACGCCACTACGTCCCAGTTTTGGGCATGCTAGGGCGTACAGGGCTTATCCCGGGTTCTTCTAAATACAAGCCAATTTTCCCCAAAGAATATCCTACATCTCGGTTGCCAACGGCAGTTGTTTTCG
>SRPQ01000436.1:0-19894 GCA_018360075.1 Claviceps cyperi
CAGCCATTATCTTCTAGCTTCGAAGGGGTTATTCCTGCAACGCAGCTACCAGCAGGTATTCAGCTGCAGTGGCAGCCTCAGTGGCAGCCTCCGGTGCCGCGAAATAATTAGTCGGCCCGCTCAAAGTGATCACATCTGAGAAAAAAACCGGAAATTGCGTTTTTGAGCGAATTGGCTCTGGCGTTGCAAATAGATTCGAATATATCTTAGAGTATTGTTATTCATACCACCCCATATCTCTATTGTCGCAGGGTATATAGGGGTAAACAAAGCACATCAGAGTGCCCAGACGGCTGCGCCCATTCTTTTGTGCGAAATCTATTCATACCACCTAACTACCCCATTTTTTCCCCATAACTAAGTTCTTAGGCGGACTCAATTTTTTTCTGCCGCCCCGCACACCCAGCCACCGGCCGGTCACCTCCCCCAACCTTTCAGCTCAGCTCTCCTTCATTTTTTTTCCATCTGACAAACTAATAAATTTCCGCCCTCCATCTCTCTCGACAAATCGAATCTTACTACCTTCAACAGCCGATATTCTCGCCACCACGTTGGATTCCCAACAGACCATGGGTCTTGAGCCTCACGACACTAGCGCTGAAAATGGACCTGCTCAGCAAGCGTTCTTATCCATCTTCACAATGCACTCGTCGCTATGATCGCCAAGAAGGAACGAGACTACATGCAGGAAGCCGCGCGACAGGAAGCCAAGCAGCGGCGAGAGTATATGGGGCAGTTGAGGCTCGGCCAGCTTACAACAACTATCACGTACAAAGCCACCGATCTTCTTGTGAACCAACATCGCATCGCTATGGCCGCGCTCCCGTTATCGAATAGAGAGGTCGTTCCACTTGAGCCTTGCTCTCATCGTGTCACGCAAGTGTATGGCCTGCCGTGCAGTCACGTCATTTTCCAGCGCCTTGTTCCAAGAGACGACGACGAATTCTGCTCGCCTTCGGAGGAGGAAAGTGCCGCATTGCTCCAATCCGTCAAACATTCACTTGCTAAGGCTCTTTGTGCCCTTCTGTATTGACAGAGACATGGCCATGCAGTCGTCCTCTCAGCCTCATGGCGTAGTCAGTGACACGACGCAAGTGTCAATGAGCACACCATCACAGCCCAGGCGGACCATTTGAGTCCCATTTCTGTTGACTGCGCGAGCCACACAATCATATCGTCTCGAGAAGAACATCGGTTTCTGTGCATTTCTTAACGGTCTCTCGCTCCGGTTCACCTCGCAGACGCTGTATCGTACACTCAGACGGTACAGGCACCCCAAACAAGTGTGTACAAGGGTCGGTCATCGAACAAATAAGTGCCCTCTCAAAGAGAATACCCGTCGAACCCTTCAAATTGACTCGGCGATGAAGAAAAAGGATAGCCCGCTGGAAACAGGTCGTATACTGGCATCGATCGACAGCGCTACAAGTCGTCTTACCGCTTGCTCCAAGGTCCCCCTTACATCATAGCCGGTGTTCCATGCCTGCCCTGGAAATATGTTCCGTAAAATCGTTATTGTTCGCTTGTTGTCTTGATACCCGAGTAAAAGCCCGCAAGCGAGATGTTCTTGCCCGACTGGAGTCGAGAGGCCCCCCTCCCATTGACGCAACTATTGTAGAACACAGAAGCACGAGAGAAGCGAAGGAAATGGAAAATTAAAATCGGCCAAGAAAGGATCACAAGTATGGAGGCACGAGGAGAACAAGACAGAGGAGGAGAGGGAAAATGACAAGATGGATTGATAAAAGAAATAACGAAACTGGAAAATATAATCTCACAGCATATGGCCTCTCACCCACGCAAGACCGACAACTTACCGCGCCAACAAAACCAGTCTCATCCCGCCAGGCTCCACGTTCCCGACGAATCTCCATTTCGGCGCACAATCGTTCGCATGAACCGGGCCATAGTGCAAGACGTCCGCTATTCGAGAGGCAGGTACGCACGTAGACATGCTAGGCTGTAATCCAATAAGGCGGTGTTAGGTTCAATGCTGAAAGACCCCGACGCGACTTTTGAAGCTGCATGTGGGCATTGAACATGGCAGAGAGTGAAAGACGACTGTTTAGTAGAGCAGGTGGGTTCTGCTGCATGGCTGCAAAGGGAGATTGTCAAGTCTTATACTCCAGCAAGTGGCCGGATGGCCGGTACTCGACCGTGTTTGCCGTGAATGAACACCAAACCGTCAGGGAGAGACGTCGTGTAAGACGATTGGCCTGCGAGCACCGCCTTGAGGGGGTGCCATTATCATAATCCTGAATCCGATCCATCTTCATGCACCGGAATACACGCCGTGTGGCTTTGGGGCCCCCAGCCAGACATCATCCAAAGAGTTGGCCTTGACGCCATAGACCGTGCCGCAAAACATCACCAGTCACAACAAAACGCACACCCAAAATCAGCCTGTATTCTTATTTCTCAACTACCTATGAGACGTCTGCCGTCCCAAGCCAATCAACCATACTATTCGCGAGGGGCCAGGCAGCGATATCCACTCAAAGATGTCGCGAAATATCAATTTGCCAAGTTGTGCAAAGTCAACTTCTAACAAGACTTTGTTGCGAAAGGGGCATATCCTAAACGAGACGTCGCGCCCTTCCACATTGTGCAGGTGTAGCTGAAGACGAGAACAGAACGGGAAAAGAAAAGTCCGAAGGAAGAAAGGACATCCTCTCAACACCTCCTAGTCTGTCCAAGAGGTAGTGCTGCAGACTTGACTTGTCTGGGTATCGTTGTCATCAGCATCGTCAGCCGTGAGGGGTGGAGAGCCGTCACCACAAACATAGACCAAAGGCCGTGGCATTCCATGTGATGGGAGAGGTAAAAGAAAGAGAAACGATAGAAAGAGGGGTCACAGATCTGATACGCCGGCGAATCTATGCATATCTATGATATCTCTCCATCTGAAAGACGAAAGGTACAATCTTCCAGATAAGGTGCTGAAGGCTCCATCCACTCCGGGACTTCCAGAATGTCGGTATCGAACAGCAGGTCGGGGTCAGAATCCATGTAATTATAAGTGTCCCAATTCATGAAGGCTTCTTCATGATGGTCATCCTCTGTGAGTTGCCCTTCAAACATCTTGTGCTTTGAAGGTTCCTGAAGTCGCAATCTCCTGGATTGGTGGGTCGGGATAGTGCAAGTGAAAGCATCGTCAGGTTCAAGAGAAGGACGAGAGGAAAACAGATACCCTGTGAGGCATCGTGTTAGACACGCCTCGAACCAACTCGTGGATTTTGCGAAATGAAGAATACCGAAGTGTGAATGTCTTACCTTTGACAAGCTTGACTTCGGTATTTCGTCTCAAGAAACCTTGCACCCAGTGTTTGCCAAGAGGCTGCTGATCGCCGTGAGCAACCAGGATTTGGCTGGCAAATTCTTCAAAGTGCCCCTGAGTGGGAGGCACTCCGAGCGCAACCAGATGAGAGATCCAATGCGACAGCAACCTTTCTTGTTGGCGAGAAAAGCGTTGACGACATTCATGAGCCTCGGCATGTGAGATGCCGCCATTCAGGCGATCTTGAAGCGTGGCTCGTGGGATGTGCCATCGTTTAGCAGCAGACCGCTGAGAAGTCCCCTGTTGAACCTCACGAACGGCTTGCTGTAAGTCTCTCTCCGTGTACCTGGCCATCTGTGGTGGTCACAAAGACGGCTCACCCAGAACTGTGCAACTACAGCAAATGGAGTGTAGAGGATGATGCGATCAAAGGGATGGTTGCGATGGACGGGGATGGACAGCGCAGTCAAGGACGACAACGGCAACGGCAATGCAACAACAGGTAGACGGGTGACCAGCAACGAGCTTGTAGAGAAATGTCCAACAAGGAAGAAGCCTGGGCTGAAGCGTGTGTTAAAGATCTTCCAAAGAAGCCATAATGGCCGGTGGTGGATGTCGAGATAGCTAAATCCTGGGGTTGAGTATGACCAGAAGGGAGACGGCTGCTTGCGCCTTCAAATACTCTGAAGACATGAGAAGCAGGCAGGGAAGGAACCAGCGAAAGGTGCAAGACGAAAGGCGGCAGGAGCCAGGAGAAGTGGAGGCGCATTAGCCCTTCACGGGTGAATTGGTACATACATGCACAGTGCCACAGTTACGTGAGGGAGCGGGCAGGTAAAGAGAGGGCAAGAGAGGGCAAGAGAGGGCAAGAGAGGGCAAGAGAGGGCAAGAGAGGGCAAGAGAGGGCAAGAGAGGGCAAGCGAACTTTGATGAAGCAACAGGAGAAGCGCACCAGACAGCAGCCATCGGAGGCGGGGCAAGGACTGTGCAGTGTGGACAGATCATAGATGGGCCAAAGAGCAAAGCGGCAAACGGCAAACGGCAAAGCGGACAATATGGCATGAGACAAGTCGAGGGATTCCCGACTCCGAAGGGCCCAGTGCTCAGTGCTCAGTGCTCACGATTGATGCAACGCGAGTCGTTCAGGGAACCTGGATACCAAGAGCAATTCGCTACATGTGCAAGGCCAGGCATCATTTGTGATGGCCTGGAAGCTGGAGCAGAGCCCCGGCGAAGCCAAAGGAGTCCGAGGGAGTCCAAAGGAGTGATCAGCAAATCCACCGCACAGTGGTGTGTGCATGATTTTCGGGACATTTGGGGGTTCCTTGCCTGGGTCAAGTGAGCAGATGGAGCAAGATGGAACAGAACAGACCAAACCAGACCGACCGGCGAACAGCAAACTGAAGGGTTGCTGGCCGCTGCCGTCAACAAGTCTGCCTCCGGCCTTCCGCCCCCTTGTCTCCTCTGCTAGCAATGGATCCTCTACATTTGTACCTACTCCGTGCGGAGTAGGCTCTTGGTCTGCGGATCTAAACGGCGCTTCTGGCCAAAGATTCTAAGCTGAAGAATACAAATCCCTACAGAGATGGCGCGAGGCGCGGATACATGAGCGGGTCCGTGCACCGTCAGGGCTAGTCCTGGCTGCCCTCATCTCCCTTTATCCCGGTCGTCCATCCAGATCCACAGTTCTGTGATGCCCAAGGCCGTCACAGAGTTTCTCAATATTGGAGAGAGGAGCACACGGGCTTCCAAAGGCCCTGACCACTGAGAATGCTGAAAGCCGGGAAAGCTAGGTGTAGCCTGTACAAGGCGACAGCTCGGCCTGTTATAAAACCAGCAGATTGCGTGTGAGCGTCTGCTGATGCTGTTTATCTGCGGGCTCTTTGCTGCTCGTCCACTGGTGAGATGTACGACGGACGAAAAGCCAGCCGGACATGTATCAGATATGGAGTTACCTAGCGGGATGTCCTTTTCAAAAGGTTGCACCCACGAGTCGCCCTGATAGACCACCAGCATTATCCTTTGCTCTGTCTATTGCCAGGCCAACAAAGAGGACGCGATTTGACGGCATGGACGCGACCACCCACCCCTACGAACACGGAACGGAGTAGGCATTTCATTGTGCCAGCAAGCCGCAACGAGGACCAAAATGGCTATTAAGAAGCATTGACCACGAGCAACGCAGCAGCATATGCACGCGCAAGCCCATGATTTAGTATTCAACAAGTCGCCAATCTTGGGGTACCTCTTCAGCCGTGAGGAAGCAGACCCCCCTCAAACAGTCCGAAGCCCTGCAGCCTGACGGACGAAACGACGTGGAGGGAGTGTGCGACCCCCGTTATCCAGACCGCCCACGCTGATTTTCAATCAGCACCCAAGGACCAAGGTACTATAACAGGTATGTATGTACTCCGTACTCCGTAGTTATACGGAGTAGGACACACATATGATATATAAGTTACAAGCCAACTCACGAGTCCACGACTCTACGGCTCCGGGCCTCGGTATGACAAGTCGACAACCACAAGTTACAACGTTGTCGACTCCACCAGCGGATTGCCCACCTCGTGGACTCCTTGTTCTGTTATGACTGACCAGACCGGCTTGTCCGCTGCCCTCTGTCATGTTCTCGGGCTGCGCTACGTCATGTCAAACCGAAGAAAAAGGGGAAAAAAGAGACGGGCAATAGCAGAGTGTAAAAGCTCAATACAGCACGACGAAGAGCCCAGGAGCACAAAACGGCAGAACAAGTTGAGACACTCGGCATTCGCCAACCCGATCGAGCGGGGTTTGTGGAGGAAGCAGGCTGCAGGCTGCAGGCTGGAACATAGCACGAGACTGCCCAGGCTGTGGTTCGTCTCCCGTCGGCTTCGGAGTACATGTGTCGGTATGTATCCGCAATCAAAGCCAATGCGAGACACCAGAGACAGGCTTTTCCTTTTCACGCGCGACGCGAAGACGCTACAATATGCGCAAAATTAATCCCTCAGCTACATCTAGACAGATGTGATTGGACTGTATTGAGACGATCCCGAGCTGCTGCGACCTTGACCTCCGCATTGCGTGGCATCGCCTGGAAGAAACACTACTCCGTACAGGTTTTTAGATGCAACAGACCTACCTATATTCGTACCATCTGTATAGGTACAAGACGGCTTCAAACTTCTTCTCTCTGCATATGCATAGGACTTGCATAGGTAGGCTGCATGAGCAGAGATGACAGATACATAGGTTCTCGTGAGTCGTGCGTCTCATTTGTCAAGTCAAACGAAGCATACACATCGTACCGGCGTACGGGTGCCACGCACAGTTTCACGCATGAGAGGCGGCACGTGGTTCAGGCTCATGGATACGGAGTACATACCTAGACAGGTCCAAACCGAATGGCATCTTCACATGTCCACGAGGGAAATGGAGATGAAGGGGCAACGATGAGAAGTTGGTGGGAGGCCTCGTTCGGAAGCGATCCGAAAAAAGGTGTGAAAATCAATAAAATCGATAAAAAAGGGGGGCCTGTGCGATGACGACGATAGTTGTGGGAATACCTGCTGCGACTCCGCCATAGCTTCGGCACCGAGACATAACAAGGGGCTGCCGAGGCGACCGACCGAAATTGTGTGCGATAAACAGAGCTTTATGATGAAAGCGCGCCACGTCAGTTGGACGAAAGTCCGGAGGAAGCCCCGGACCGCATGTGCCGCAGGCCAGCATGAGATTGGATTTGCAGAAGAATACCTACCTAGGTATGTAAGGTATGTAGCCATGGGTTGCGCCGATTCTATCATGCGCTAGTTGGACCGACTGGACTGGGAAGCGTTACAAAAGAATGCCATGGCGGTAAACGAGGCAACGCCGCACAAAGTGTGATCAATTCTCGACTACGGTACGGAGTATTCCGTAGTCCAGCGATCCGTCAGCCAGTCACAGGCAGGTGATTGGTTGGTTGGGTTGTCCTTGGGAGTTGATGGTGTTGATGACGGCATACCTAGGTACCAATGTAGGTAGGTACCAGTGTAGGTAGGTACCAATGTAGGTAGGTACCTACTGTACATGATACCTATGTACTCGGGTACGAAAACAGTACCTACAGGCTACAAACAGCCGCAGCTTGAAACGCATCGACTCGGCTTCCTCAGCCACATTAAATTTCGACCAGGTCGTCGATTTAACACTGACAGGTAGGTACCTAATGTATTCCGTCGCTCAGTCCACCTTGGTCGCACAGTATGTACTGTACACACATACTCGACACCAAGTTCTTCGCGTGGCTTCGTGCGATATGTACATATCCCACTGTCGCCGTAATATTCGGTGCTTCTGCGATACCGATACCTAGGCCAGCGGGTACGTATGGTATTTGTGCACTGCAGAGACGATGGTATCGTGATGGGTATCGCAGGGTATATAGGGGTAAACAAAGCACATCAGAGTGGCCAGACGGCTGCGCCCATTCTTTTGTGCAACAATGGGTAAGCGCTCTGCTCATTGAATTTGAGGCTCTTCTCCAGCCAATCGGCACCGCCACAGCCACTCACTCTCATGGGCCGTTAGGCTATCATAGGCACTTCACTTCGCACGAACCGAGTTGGCCACTGGCAGTGCTCAGTCCAGCGATTTCACCATTTCGGCAGAGCCACTTGGCGAGCCCTACTCCGTACTCTTGAAAGTTCAGACGCAACAGCCCTTTATTATGTTATGTACCTGTTTCGTCGAAACCCCCGGCAGCGACGCGCCGCAGGATTTTAGACATGGCAACCGAAGCCAGGTATGGCGGTGTGTAGCAGCTTTTTCACTTGTATCCTCTCGAGCGTTCCAGCTTGAACAGGTGAAATCTCGGGCCTGCCTACCTAGGACAAAGGGCATGACGGGGGCAACAAGACGGGGCTGGCCATTCCTCGTGCTCGCCGCTCTACGAGTCATGGGCAGTGGCCGAAATAAGGGCCAGGTCGCAGACCACAAAATCGGCTCTGGACTCCGAAACGGCGGAATTTGCGCCCCTTTTTGTGTGTATTCATCGTTGGAGCATGTGAAAACCAGTAGACTTCAACGAGGCCAAATCGGCATACATAGCTTGTTCTAGGGCATAGTTAGTAGGTTATGTACCGCCTTCGCTTGCTCGCCTCTGTCGACCATCTAATTGCTCTGTGTCCCAAGCTCTTACTCTGGAAAACAAAGGCAAGAAAAAGAGCGAACTCGAAGAAATTCAGGGGGAAACAGTGGTTCTCCACTCCCCTTTGGAGCTGCCTCGGAAAAAAAAACATGTCATCGGACAAGGCGGCAGACGCGCACGTCGCGGAGGGTATTCCATGGAGAGACGACGAAGAAGAAGGCCAAGCACTCCGTAGGAGTCGCTCGAGAACCGGCCTTCACCGCTCCAATTCCAACGATTCGCTCATCATCAGAAGCATTCACGGCCGAACGTCGATTGATCCTGGTGGAATGCTACCGATCCAATATCGCACCATGTAAGTCCTCAAATTGAAGTTAGGAAGCCACCTAATACACACGCACGCGCAAATAGACATATAGAAAATAAAATGATGAAGATTAATATATTATTCGACCTAGTTCGTTTCAAATTGAGGAATCAAAGGGCGACGAGCGTGCAGAATTAGCCATAGCCAGTGAAGTTACTGCCCAAGGTAGGACAAGAAACCCTCCTCACTTGCGATTCTCAAACCAAAGAGAATCTCACCTTGGGGTTCGCTGCTGAACTTTTATGACTCCACGACAACAGACCTCAGCGATCTCGAATGGCACATGATTGCTTCCCGTGAAGTCACTTCGCGTCTGGTCACTTGGTCGACTATCGGTCTGTCAGAACCCCAACTTCCAAGCAAAGAGACGCCTGCAGGAGTATGGCATGAATGCGCCGTCACCGCCCAAGACGAACCGGGCCCTGACCATCTTTGGACACTTCTCCAAGGGATTTGGCGGAATCCTGTTGATAAGTAGCATTCTGAATTTCCGGTGTTTATATCATGGAAACCTCTTGGAGAGCCCAACCCCGCGAGCCGCGATTGCCAATCTGGTAAGCAGGAATTTGAAATTTTGTCGTCTGGTAAAGCTAGCCCAGCCCATCCTTCTGACCCCTATCGCTATTCGCGAGCCAGTGTGCACTGTGCACAAGAGAACTACGCATGACTTGAGAAACGCTCATGGCCTCATGCTGGAAGAAGGTCTTTGAGTTGGCCTTTAACAGCAAGAACACGTTCATGATTCGATGCTTTGCTATTTCACGACACGAGGCGCTGGACCGAACTCTCACATCTGAGGATGCAACCGATTTCGAGGACAATGATCTGTAAGTACTACCGGTCAGAAACACTCAACACTGTTGTTACGTCGGGAAAAGGCAATCCTAGTAGATTTGATTTTTTTGCCAGAGTTCTGGGCTGACAACTTCCGGCATCAACAGCATCAAGGGCGCCCCGGATGTCCTTATTGAACGCTGCTCGCACTTCCTCACTCCTTCAGGCGAGGTCGCCGAACTTATCCAAGAGGCCAAGGCTACGTTTGAACACATCAAGAACATGTATTTTTCGCAGGGCAAGCGCTGTCTGCCCCTCGCTAGGTAGATGCTCAAGGCTGCGCAGATTCGAGGCGAGAACCCAGACTATGAGAAATTAGCTACGGAGAAGGCAAAGACGAGAACCACTTTGGTCGGCTTCGTTGCTATTATTGATCCCCTACGGCCTGAGATTCCGGACGTTGTGTCTACGTTGAGGGGTGCCGGTATTCGATTTTCCATGGTGAGTGGCCTTTCACATTGACAGAAGACGAACTTGAGAAAAAGCAGGCGAAAAAGAAAAAAGCAACAGGAAGGGAGGAAACAGAGAACAAAACGGAAAATACGCCTTCTCTCATCCCGAAACTCATGGCTTCATTGCTGAAAATCTACGCGCGCTCATAATCTAGGTTACCGGCGAGTCGGCGACTTTGCCCTCACCGCCCTCTCTCCATCGCTCGCGATGCCGGCATCGTCATCTCTTTAAACGTCGACAGCGTAGCCCAGCTTGAACGAGCCGCCCCAGAAATCGGAACTTCCTCGGACAACCACGAAGCAGAAAAGCAAATCTCATCTTCGTCTTCAACTCATCCCTCCCGAAGAGGTGCCCTCGTCATCAGCGGCCTGGAACTGAAGGGTGGTCAGCCTGACCACCCTGACCGACCACCAGTGGACGACTCTGACTGAGTACGAAGAAGTCGTGTTTACTAGAATGACGCCCGAGCAGAAACTACGTAACGTGCGCGAATACCAGAAGAATAGCGTCGTGGCCATGACGGGCGATGGCGTCAACGATGCGCCTTCGCTCAAGACTGCGGATGTGGGCATTTCCATGGGCAGTGGCTCCGGCATTGCCACGGAGGCGGCGGACCGCCGGACATGGCAATGCTTGATTCGTTTTCCTCGGTCGTGGTGGCTGTTCAGTTTGTACTATGGACGTGTGGTGTTTCATAACTTGAAAAGACTAACTATAACCCCCAACGTGCTGGTACCTAAATTTTCAATGGTACGTGGATACCCTGCCAATGGTCGGACCAGCGATTACCTCTCCTTCGATTCTTTGTTTGATGGAGCTCAGACCCTTCGCTTCCGAAGTGCGCTAAAAGCCTGTGGCTGCGGTAGCTTTCACGATCCGATTACATATAACTAAGCCATGACCCGATTTTACAACATATACCTAGAATGCCTTGAAAGGGAAAATTGGAGTAGAAAACGTTAGTCAAGCTCACCTTCGATCAAAATACAAGACGGTCACGGGAGTCCCGGTCTCCATCATGTCAAGCCTTGTCATCGCCGTCAATGGCTAGGTAACCGTATTCTTACGCAAGCGGCCGGACAAGTCTTCTGCGCAGATGTGATCCAATTCGCCAACGAGGCTTCTGCATGGCAGTCCAATTGGCTGTAGACCATGTTTTCTCTGCGCCACGAACGGTGATGCTTAGAATTCACTGCTTGAGAAAAGTCTCGTATGGTTATCTGAGCAACTCACAACCAGGTAAGAACCGAGGTAATCCGCCATGGTGTGATTGTAGTCACACTTAGGTGCAGAGGCCCTGTGAAAGCCATGAAGCAACTTTTGTACAAGCTTACGGCCCCGGGAGTCCGGAAGTTTACTTCGGACTCTTCCTAGCACTTTTACGTCATGTGAGTCGCGACGGGAGTGATAACTGTCAATCTGCAATGATGGCCGCAATGCAACAACAGGGGCGAATAAATAGAATGACTCAGTCAGACTTACTCTGGTGACGTATCTCGCCGCGTTTGGCCTGCGACGAACTATTGCTCAGACTCTGCTCTGCCACGGCTGGCCAGGCCTGACATGACCTCGGATGTGCGGTATGACGCCCTCCCTGTATGGAGAACCTTTCCGCTGAGGTTGGGTCAGCTATGATATCAGATGTGCAAAAGAACCTCACACCGCCTCGCGCATTCGGTGCAGCCAGACTTCTCGCGAACGCCATTCTACAAGGAGAAGCAAGTGAGCGACGTAATGTTGGTACCTAGTTCGGCAACGCTGCGAGCAATGAAATGATCATTATGATCTGACGTCTGAGACATCTGGTCGGGACTTGAGTGCCTAGACGCTGAGACACTGTGTTTCCACTCTGCAGGGTCTTGTATCGCACAAAAGAATGGGCGCAGCCGTCTGGCCACTCTGATGTGCGGTGTATACCCCTATATACCCTGCGACATTTGCCTCGGTCAACTGGCACGGACGTCAAATGCCGATGCGTGAAGATAGGCATGTACATGAAGACGTGCATTCAGTCAACATGATGGTATCTAGCACGATCCTGTCACTTGTGTTGCATGCTGCAGTTGGAACCGCCGTTCCCTCAACTCTGCACAACAGAGAGTTCTCGACAACTGCAAAGATTGACTCAGAAATCATTGTCGGCGCCTCGGTCGTTGAGCCAGATTCCGGGCCACCGTCATCAAATACCTGGGTGTTCCGTTCGGAGCACCTCCAGAGCTATTCCAACCCCCGAGGCGGCCTGACCCGTGGACATCGCCCTACGATGCATCAAATTATAAGCCGGCATGTGTACAAAAGTTCGACTATCCGGAGCCAATGCGCAACTTGACAATTCAGTGGTTTAGCAGTCCGCCGTCTCCGGCTGGCGAAAGTGAAAATTGTCTAAATCTGAACGTATTCGTGCCCACATCACAGGGTTCGAGTCCAAAACCGGTCATGTTCTGGTTGTTTGGAGGAGCTTTCAGTTTCGGCACCGGCTATCTGCCGGTGTACGACGGGACCAGCTTTGCCGCGAATCAGGATGTCATTGTTGTAACGTCAAACTATAGAACAAACGTCATTGGCGTTCCGTGATCTCCAGAATTGAGTCGGTCAGAGCAGAATCTTGGGTGGGTAACCTTTGTCCCATTTTGATGCGCCCTCCTCTTTTTTTGTTGGTCTTCGACTAATAACGGACTTTCATTAGATGGCTCGATCAGCGCTTGGCATTGGACTGGGTGCAGCGCAACATTGCTGCCTTGGGCGGTGATCCCGGCAAGGTAACCATTGTGGGGGAGAGCGCAGGAGCGGGAGGTGTAGATGCTCTAGTGACGGCTCCTCCTCAGCCCGTTCCTTTCCGTGCAGCCATCATGCAGTCTGGACAGGCGTATATCTCAGTAGAGAATAACTCCTCGGCTGTGTCATGGCAAAAATTGACCAAATTGGCCAGCTGTGCGGAAAGCTCGGCGTTGAAATGCCTCGGGGCATTGCCTGCTGACCAGCTGAGGAATCTGGTAGAGCATCAAAGCCTGCCCTTTTTTCCAGTCCATGATGCGGTGTAACTTTCGCAGACAAGCCTCGCGTCGATCGACTAAGTTCCCGTTCAACTGATTCTTTCATTGCTCGTGTGCCCGTCATGATTGGAACGAATGCAGAAGAGGGCCTTACATTTGTCTACGGGAAGAGCGACAGCCGGAAATTCCTTCAAGATTCATTGCCTAATGCGAATGCTTTGACCATCAATCTGGCACTGAGCTTTTACTCCAAGGGAACAAGTCAGACCGAGGATGACTTTCATCAGCTCGGCCTCATCGACACCGAAATCACCATGCAGTGTCCAGCACGGGCATTGGCACGAGACAATGAAAAGGTCGGCATCCAGACATGGCGCTATTATTTTGAAGCAAGCTTCCCCAACACTGAAATCTTCAACCACAGCAGGTCGTGGCACTCGTCCGAAATACGCCTCATTTTTGGCACATATCCCAAGCAGGGTACCACAGCTCTCCAGGTCGACCTCAGTCGGCGCATGCAGACTGCCTGGGCCAACTTCATCAAGGATGGTGTGTGTGACGGGAGGGTGGTTCATATACATGTGAAGGATATAATAGTGTGGATCCGTAACAAGCGGCAGCACACTATATTTGGTATTTGGATCGACGGTTGTTTCTTGTTGGATGGAGCATACGACAAGCTGAGTGGTGTGTGACGTGACGCTACAAAAAGACGAGACACAAGACTTTGATTGATGCGATGACCGTTTTTCGAGTCTTCCCCCTTGATTGCCTCAATTGTACCTGCTGCTTGACGACGAGGTCACACTGCTGGCTTGGCACATGTTGGAGTGTCGAGACAAGGTGACAACTTACATATGTATCCCACTGCATGTACTCCGTAGATCAAATCGCATTCAGTGGGCGCTTCATGATACGTATGTACATACATATTAATTAACATAGGTCCGCTTGGCGGTTCTTCATTGCATCACGACTCCACGAAGAATAATTGCTCCAAGGCCCTGAAAACCCAGCGGTTGAGTGCACGTGTATGGCACGTGCCCTTCTCGCACCAATCACAGCATCGCCCGCACCGCAGCGGGGAAGGGAAGAACCCAATTTGCCGAGATATAAATTATCCATTCTCCCACCAACAGGCATTTTTCCCTTCTCATTCATCTAACGAAAGAAACGGAAGGAAGATCCCAAGCTCTTCTTCATCTTGAAACCCTGACTTTCACCCCAGCCTCACCAAACTCACCACTGACTACACAAACCCTCGACTGGTACGCGAACCGGCGTCCCAAGAAGCGGCCATGTATTTCGTAATGGAATTATATTCAGGTCGAGGTAAAGTGAACCAAGAATGCAACCGGGTGTTCAATCTCAGTCCTTGCCAGCAGACCAGCCGTATTCTTTCTTGGGGGCCATGACATGCAGGATTGCATACCGCCAAAAAGAACGTTGCTGTGCTTCTGTCGTCAAGGCTGGATTTGTTCTGAGAAATACCGGTGAACTTGATCTGGATAATGCCAGCGAAAGGATATGCTTCTTGAAGACCCCCCCCTTTTCCATCTCAATCATGTATACCAAGAACGCTTTGGCAAAACTAACAATCGCAGCTTTCGTCAATTCGTCCCGCAAATATGTCTACGGATAAGATTACCTTCCTTACCAACTGGTACGGATGGGACGCTTCCCTGCTACTTTTCTGAATGATTCAAGCGTTCAAGTTTGCTAATCTGGGGTTTCCTTATCTGTACCTCCACAGGCACGCTACGCCTTATCATGCGCCCTTGTACTTGGCTCAGGCAAAAGGATACTTCCAGCAGGAGGGCATCAAGGTTGCCTTGTTGGAGCCCAATGACCCCAGTGTATGGAACAGCTTGCCTTCAATTCGTGTCTTGTGATCTTTTCTCTCCTTCCTATCTCGTACTTCTGTCACATGCTTCGACTGACCTTCGGGCCAAACTTCTAGGATGTCACAGAGATTATTGGCACTGGCAAAGTCGACCTTGGCTTTAAAGCCATGATTCACACGCTGGCCGTAAGTAGACAATGACGTTTCTATTCATTACCGTTCTTTCTCTTAACTACGTTCTTCACCTGCCTCATCTGGTCATATCAATCTTCACACACCAATCTAATACTCTCCAGGCCAAAGCCCGCAACTTCCCTGTCGTCTCCATTGGCAGCCTCCTGGACGAACCTTTCACCGGCGTGGTCTACCTCAAAGAGTCTGGCATCACAACTGACTTCCGCTCCCTCAAAGGCAAACGCATCGGCTACGTAGGCGAGTTTGGCAAGATTCAGATCGACGAGCTCACCTCGCACTACGGCCTCACCCCAGAGGATTACACGGCCGTGAGGTGCGGCATGAATGTGTCCAAGGCCATCATCCAGGGCGATATTGACGCAGGCATTGGCCTCGAAAACGTCCAGATGGTGGAACTGGAAGAGTGGTTGGTCAGCCAGGGCAGACCGAGGTTCGACGTGCAGATGCTGCGCATCGATGAGCTCGCCGAGCTGGGATGTTGCTGTTTTTGCTCCATCCTATACATTGGCAACGAGGAATTCATCGCCAACAACCCTGACAAGGTCCGCGCCTTTATGTGCGCCGTGAAAAAGGCCACCGACTTTGTGCTCGCAGACCCGCACGCCGCGTGGAAGGAGTACGTAGACTTCAAGCCTGTCATGGGCACGGCGCTCAACTGGAAGATTTTTGAACGCAGCTACGCCTACTTCTCGCAGGACCTGAAGAACGTGCAGCGCGACTGGACAAAGGTGACCAAGTACGGGCAGCGATTGGGCGTTTTGAGCCCCGACTTCCAGCCCAACTACACCAACGAGTTCCTCGGCTGGACTCTTGAGCCCGACTCTGCAGACCCGACGGGAGACCAGAAGCGCATGGTCGAGCTCCAGTGCGATGTTGCTCGCTGCGGCGGGTTCCGCCGCCTATTGCCTGCCGCCGTGAAGGCGTAGTTCCAGCTCAGGCCGGGCTCGCTCTGATGCAGCGCCCTTTGTTTATCTAGTCCGAGTCGTGTCTTGGTGTTTCTCTTTTTTCTGGCGCCAGCTTACAATACACTCAAAATTGGTGCAACTCACACTCTCTGAAAGATGTTTTGAACGACACGGATAGTTCGGAGATAGTAGCCATACATATGATTATTCTACTCCAGTTAAATCTCTTTGTGTTGTCTAGACTTGGGCTGTCTTGCATCGTATTTTGATATGTATGTTAGATGTCACCGTTAACAACGCCCTTAGTCCGACGGGGACATGTCACATGTGGCATCATACATGGTTCCTTTAGCCAAGACCTTACCTTCTTGCTTTTCTCTCTCGCACTGCTTTGTATCCAAGCTACATACGATTCACGTCAAAGAAGAGTGGGCAGACCAATTCTACTGCTTAAGATTTGTTCAACGACCTGTGCTTGTGCTGTAATTGACGTCGAGAGAGAGTCACGAGTCACGAGTCACGACAGTAGCATGTGGGGAATGCCGACAATTTAGGTACATGATTGGTAGCGAGGTGCGAAGGATTTCGCACCAATGTACTCCGTAGGTTTGCGGTTTCACTTGTCCATCGCTCTGATTCGCACGTGTATGTGGCACAGAAAACGGCACGGCACGGCGCGGCATGAAACGGCATTATACACCGTATATTGCGGCATGTACATTGGTACGAGGCGCTGCATATCTATGTACATAGGTACATGAGGTACATATGTACCCACTGCCCCCCCCCCTACTACTAAATGATCGCGCGCTTTCCCCATTATATGTTGGATTTTCACCACTCTGGCAGACCACACACATCCAGGGCAGCTCAATTCAAAGTTACATTGCCAGGCCTCGATCCGTCGTGAATACACCTTGGCGCAAATCGCGTCGATATGCCCCTCCCAAACAAATGGCCATTCCACTCTGTGTAGCCATCAAGGTTCCCTCCGTCCAGTCCCGACAACAATACCAGGTACCTAAGGCATAAAGTCACGCGTCTCTCTTTGTCCCGGCCCTGTAAATCGTACACAGCTACTTCTTGTCATGAAGCTGCACACGCTCCAACAAGCGGCCATCTCTATCCTTGGCTGGCCGATCGCCCGCGCGACTGCTCAACATCGAGATGAGTCAAGCCTGCCGCCGGCTTCTAACCATGAGGTCCTGGTACGTGTAGCACTGCAGCCCATCGGCCCGCCCCCGCTCCTCAGTCTCCTAGTCGATTTGCTGTGGACGGAAGAATCTCGACGTGAAGCTGATACAATCCGTACCTCCAGTCGCAAGAAGGTACCGTCGTGGAATGGCACCGAGTTAGCGTGACGATCCAGCAGCTGGTGCAGGCGGCCATGGCATCGCCCCATCAACTGGAAAAGGAGCGCCTCTTGTCCGTCATGGCGAGACAGAACGGGGTATGGTCGCCGAACCATCCGCGCTACCGCCTTCTTGATGCTCTGCACGGCTTCACAAAATTCTATGAGCGGCAACGGGCGGATGTGGATCGACTTCGCCAATTGTATGTTTATGTGTCGAAGGCGCAAAAAAAGGTAATGCTCCCCGAGTCCTGTGTTGCTTTCTCTGCTCCCACCCCCTCTCTCTTCTCTCTCACGCTTGTCCCCTGCATAATGCTTTGTGAGAAACGGTTTACGAAGAAAGAGGGGGGCAAAACGAGAAAGCATAAGGAAAGAAAGAAGAAAAGAACAAGCGCGGGTTCCTATAGATTGCCTACTGACAACAGACTGAAAAGTTGCTGGAAGACACTGTCTCGTATTCTTCCAAATTCACCAAAGTGGAGCAGAAGCTCGCCAGCAACCAGCACTTATGTGACGACATTGTGCAAGTGTCTTTGCAGTACTACAACCTAGATATCTCAGAATTGAAGAAACACATACGTGATAGGGAAGCAGAGGGCGCACAGCCAGACGGAATTTCCGTTGCTCAAGCGCTGAAACACATTGTGCGTGACTGGACCGAGGAAGGCTCTCGCGAAAGGGACAAGACGTTTGCGTGTCTACGGAGAACTCTTGAGCAATTCTTCCCGGAAAGAAATGTCGACGGTAAACGAGTGAATATTCTTTTGCCGGGCGCTGGTCTGGGTAGGCTGGGTCACGAAATCAGTCGCCTCGGTGGTAAGCATCATATTCCCAACTCCATCATCCCTGTCTCTCTCTGTCTCCCCTTGTCTTTTCTTGCGCGTCAATTCCTTCAGAGGCTAATCGAAGTTATCCAGACTTCGAGGTCACCATCAATGAATGGTCCATGTACACGAATGCCGTGTACCGATTCCTCGAAACTCAAAGCACGCCCTCGTCGCAGTTCTTCTACCCCTTCGCCGACGACTGGTCTCACCACGCTACGGAGGAGAATATGCACCGCCCCCTGAACTTCCCCGATGTGTCCATCAATGAGCGCGACGTTCTCATGGTGGAGGGCGATTTCACGACCGTGTTCAGGGCCCACTCGGGCCGCTATGACGTGGTCCTGACGTACTTTTTCATCGACACCGCCCGGAATCTGCTGTCCTATTTCGACACCATCAAAGACGTGCTGAAGAAGGGGGGCCTTTGGATTAACCTGGGGCCCTTGCTTTACGGAACCAGCCCGCTTGTGCAGCTTAGTCTGCAAGACATCCTGATCGTGGCAGAGAAGATGGGCTTTGAGTTTCTGGAAACGGACGCGCAATGCGGGGAGCCCACCTTTGACTCAAATTCCACTGTCAGGAGCATCGAGGCATCGTATACGTTTGACTATAAGGCTCTGACGAAGAACGCGTATAATGCCCAATTCTGGGTTGCCAGAAAAGTATGACCTCTTGGCGCGTGTAGTGGGATGTCTGATTTGTTTCTATACAATAAGTCCACAAGATCGACATTGTGTAAATCAATCTGGATATTACATTACGTTTGTTCTGATGTCCCCCATGGTGATGTACGAGATCGTCGACAGCACGAGTTAGCTGAAACTTCAAATCTCTGCTAAGCACCTAGCATGTACATGTACGGAGAATGTACCTGTGTCGAGGTGCAGGAAAAAAACAACATACAACAGCCGGTGTTCGCTGGTCGTCACCGACCCAACTACTAATCTGCCGGTTGACAGTTTATCTATGGGAGAGCGGACGGGATCCCGAGTTTTCTATCACCTATGGTCGTATGTGCTAGTAGTCACAGTCAGAAAGCTTATTAAGTTGAGAGATTTGTGATCTTCAGTGGACCTGTTCCAGAACGAAGAGTTGCACCTGAAACTGGTTGCATGCCACAAAGTGACCAGCATTGCCTTTGGAGGGTAACAGATGCAGGGCGTCCAATCTGTTCGCGCCTACCTATGTCTATCATAGCAAAAAGATGAGCAGAGAAATTCCCCCCGCGAAATAACTTGGTACCTCGCTTGCCTTCTTGCGGAGTATCTTGGCGGTCGTGTCTGATGCCGATAGAGCCCAAGATCGACTCCATGCTACGAACGCAGAATGATTATTCCAACGGCTTCTTCATTCGCCAAGGCCCTTGGGAACCTCTCTTATGACTCCATAAGTCTTTCAGTTACTTGTTGTCTAACCATGAGGGTAAGGCCCGTAACCCGTAAGGTTTGGCTACAATTTCCTACAAAAACTCTGGCTATCTATGTAGTAGCTACGCATCGTCCATGTTCGACAATCATTCGACATTGACTACTTGTCAAATTGTTCAATGCACATCATCGCACCAAGTCATTCATGGGGCAACGAAGGCTAGAACAAGTCGTGCAGTGGTCGCCGGTCACGACTCACGGAACGTCAAGAAAAGCCGCCCTTCTCTTTCTGGCAGTGTTCGCAATCGGGACGGGACGGTGCTGACGGGGACGGGACTGGGACGTATTGAGTTGCTCGTGGGACTTTGGGAC
>SRPQ01000437.1:0-19854 GCA_018360075.1 Claviceps cyperi
GGGGGCCCCCCCCCCCCCCCCCCCCTGCCCCTCTTGGCGTCAAGTCCCTTGGAAGTTGGGAATATGGGATGGCAAGACCCGTTCATCGCAGAAGCTAATGCTCTTTCTCGTCATATGTCGGTCGCTGTCATCACCGTCGTCGTTTTTAGTGGCCGTTCGGAGACTTCCGAGCCCGCCGGTACGTAGGTACACCGCATTGTATTCCGTACTCAGTCACACAAGGCACAGTAGAAGGTATCTACATGTGTACCTACATACGTCAGTCTATGTACTCCGTAAGAGCAGCTTGTCCAACCTGCGACACGACGTCGGTAGATGGAAGCATGTGAAACTCAATCACTGTCCATTGAGGCATGACACGTTTGGTCTGCTCCCTCCTCGTGGTTCATATGTCATCTAGGTACAGTACTACGTATGTTCAGAGTCAAGAAGCAGCATTCCGGGCACAAGCATTCCAGATCAGAGGCATTCGAAAGCAAAAGACGAAATGCTAAGAAGGCCAAGTTATGGATTACAGCCTGTTGACTGGTCTTGGTTGCAAACTCTGGCGACTGGGCATCTGGAGATTGGCGTACACAGGGGTATACGGGGGCCAAGCCGCGATTGCCACAGCTCCCTCGCGCTTGGATGGTGTAAATAGATGGCCTCCTCCAATCTTGATGGTGACGGAGCGCCGAGCGGCAAGACCGGGGATTGGCTGACGCAAAAATCCGAGACATGGTGAAGGAAAAACGGGGACTGCAGGGGATCTTGAAATGCCGCATAAACTATACTTAATAATAAGCCAGCCAGCCACCACGTTGTGTTGAAAATTGGAAAACATAGCTAAGCAAGCGTGCTCAGCAACGCAGTCAGAGTGTGTCATGTACATACCTATGAACGGACATGAATTAGATGAGATCGACCATGACTCCCGGCCCGGATGGCCTCATGGCGACCAAGTGAAACCCGGAGCGAGCGTGCTGGACACACCAGTGCTTCGCATATGGAATTTCTGATGAGCGCCCAGAACGAGACGGCCGAGTTTGAAACGAAACGGCGCGTAAAAAAGAGCTCAATCTCCCCTGGGTAAAATCAAAGACAAAACATGACTCCATACCTACGTGGTCTTTGGTCGAACCAAAACGGCCTGGTGATACGGTGCCGTCGCAGATCGCCAGCGTCTGGCGTCATGTGTAAATCTCTCCCGTCCGTTTCAAGCCACCGTTACTCCGTATCTTGTATCACGATTCACAACAACAAGAACAACAACAGTGCGGGCTGGGCCGGCTTGCCGGACACGGCCAGGAGGAGAGGTTTGTGTCGTGGGGCCGCTTGCGTTGTCGTTCGGGTTCAGGCCGTTCAGTGGTTGAGCACAGGCTACAGTCTCGCCGTGGTAGTCCCGATGGTATCGATAGTACCGATAGTACCGATAGTACCGATAGTGTCCACGCAAACCGCCATCCGAGTGCTTGCGGATCGCGAGGAGGCAGCTCGATGGGGCAAGACAAGCCGACCACGGATACGGGCCTGAGGCTGTCAAGTGTGAGCCCAAGCGGACTCCACCGGGAACCAGGGGCGTCCGGGGATATGAGAGGCAGGATTGGATGAGCGTGGTGGAGTTGCCCTGATCAATCGCGGTTTGAACGAATCAGACAGTTGGTGCGGGACCAAGTGCCCCGCAGAGAAATGGCGTTGCTATGTAGTTTCGTACAAGCCGCAAAGACACGGACCCATAGATATGGAGCTTAGAGCAGGGGCGTTGATAGGCCTCAAGGGTCAAGATACGGCTGCACTGACGTCATCGAGAGTCAGGCCCGTCGTGATTGGCCGGTCATTCTCACAAACTCTGTCAGGGGCGTGAGGCGGTCTCCGCCGTCATCATCAAACACTTTTTGACACAGTACCAACGAGGCTACCTACACTCGGCTGGGCCGTATCTAGTCGCTATCGTGGCTCAGCTCAGCCAATGACGGAACATGGCTGCTGCTGTCGCTGCTTTTGATTCGCAGATGCGCTCACAGCCCGCTCTCGTTCAAACCCCTCGCTCGGGAACCGACTTGCGATGGCCATCGACCCCTGGGAATATCAGGCGAGGGAAACAGAAGAACGCAGAAGGTGACTCCGCACCGTTTCGACATCTCGATATGCAAAGTCACTCTCTCGCGGTGTTTTGCTGGTCGAGGTACCGCGTACGTGTGTGGTGGAGACGTGGACCCAAATCAACTGGCTTCGGAAACGATCCTCGCAACTTGCCAGGGACAAACGCCGTACCTATGTACATATGTACATGGGTACATACATACTCCGTACAGTACACATGTACACATCATGTACCAACTTTCTGGCTTTCTGGAGACCACCTTGTCTCAGCTATGGGGAAGGCAGCGTCATTCAATCGATGCATCGCCAGGGATTAACTCTGGATCCGGCGATGGAAAGCTCGGTACGGCCTTATCGAGCCAAGCAAGATGTACAGTACAGTACAGTCTCTTGATTCTCCAGCCCGGACACTCGTTGACAGCACGACGAGAATTCCGGCCGCGACCCTGTATAGATGTAGATGTGTGTGTACGTGTACATGCACCCACTTACATGCGTACCTGTGTAGACCTGTACATGTGTACCTGTGTAGACCTGTACATGTGTACTTGAACTTGAGCCTTTGTCAGGGGTTGGAGATCCCACACGAGGTTGCTGCTGCTATTGGCACATTGCCATCTGCCGCGGAAGTGCGGCAGCATGTCTTGAGACCAAACATATCGACACTCATGCGGCGACCACTATCTCATACAAACGGTGACGACATGATGCCAGCAACTGACGAGCGAGTACCCGTCATCTCGGCCTAATAAGCAGCAGGGCGCAACAAGTAAAAAAGACGCGGACCTGCAATGGGCACATATGCCGTCACCAGAGGATGTCATGGTTCAAACCTTCCCACCAGGAAGTGGAACCGCGCGCGATGTGGACAGGCCGCTCTACCACTCAGAAGAAACAAACTCTTCAGGGCCCTTGGAAGACATGGCTGCATGTACTCCGTACATACTGGGTCAGTTCCACTCGGAAGAATGACTCGGCGGGGGGGGGGGGGGGGGGGGGAGGCGATGTAACAGCCTCTACGAAACAAAGTGGACTCTTATTGCTCGGAGACCTGAGAGGCTGAAGAAACCCTCAAGGGGAACGAGTCCAAGCGTATTGAGAAGCCTCTCCCTAGGAACAAAGAAATCCAAAAATTATAAAGTCCCTTGGCCACCCACCGTTCTTGACCGTTCCGGACGGTATATAGTATTACCATAACTCATTATCACGTATTATCTGTTCCCCATAACAAACATCAAACACTGGAGCATCTTCGATAACTACAACTTGCTTTATAAAGGAATATCAGACACAAAGCGCCGTCCCTATTCTACACCAACAACAACACGATACACCACACATCAACCCGATCACATCATCAACCATGGCGACTAGACAACAAGAAGCCAAGTTTTACCAGTCTGTACAAAAGGCCAAGGATGACCTTGATCAGATGTCTCCGGCATCAAGTATACCCGGCTCTCCTGAACTCGGATCCGGCAGCTCCAGCGCCAGCATCGCCAGCCTCGACACACCCTCGTCGTCACCACTGTCTCCTTCATCGGTCGCGGATACCTTTGTCTTCGCCTTTGACATTGACGGCGTGCTCGTCCGCGGTGGAAAAGCTATTCCCGAAGCTATCCAGGCCATGAGAGTGCTCAACGGCGAGAACGAATATGGCATCCATGTGTAAGAAGGCTAGACAAGCTAGTTCAGTGCCAAGCCTTGTGTACTAACGTCTCACAGACCTCACATCTTCCTCACCAACGGTGGCGGCAAGACAGAAGAAGAACGCTGCCGCGATTTGTCGCAACAACTTTTGCAAGACATCAAGCCCGGCCAATTTATCTGTGGCCACACCCCCATGAGAGAAATGGCCGAGATTTACGGCACCGTGCTGGTCATTGGCGGCGAGGGAGAAAAATGTCGCGAGGTAGCCGAGGGGTACGGTTTCAAGGACGTCGTCACCCCCGGCGACATCATCAAGCACGACGCCGCCACAACGCCCTTTCGCAAGCTCACCCCCGAGGAGCACGCCAACTCACGAGTCCGCGACTTCGACGAGGTCACCATTGACGCTGTCTTCGTCTTTGCCGACTCCCGCGACTGGGCCGGCGACATCCAAATCATGCTCGACCTCGCCATGTCCAAGGGCGGCCGCCTGGCCACCCGCAGCGAAACCTTTGACGAGGGCCCCCCCGTCTACTTCTCCCACAACGACGTCGTCTGGTCAGCCGCCCACGAGCATGTCCGTCTCGGCATGGGTGCCCTGCGCCGCATGTTCGAAGTCACCTTCCACGACCTGACCAAGGGCAAGGGCAAGCTCAACACCCACGCCTTTGGCAAACCCCAGGTGCCTACCTTCCAGTTTGCCTCGCGCCTCATGAAGCAGTGGCGCCATGCTGAGCACGGCATCTCAGAGGCCCCCGACACGGTATACTTTGTGGGCGACACGCCCGAGAGTGACATACGCGGCACGAATGCCGTCAACAAGACTGCCGAGAACGACTGGTATAGCATCCTCGTCAAGACGGGTGTATACCAGGATGGCACGGAACCGGCGTATAAGCCCCGCATTATCGTCGACAATGTCCTGGATGCTGTAAATCATGGTATCCAGCGCGAGATGCGCAAGAAGGTCTCCAAGTCGCTCAAGCAGGGCCTAGAACAGGCCGCTGCGGAGGCCGCCATAGTTGACCCCGACACCTCCATCTTTATCTAAGTGTTTTGGGAATGTTGCCCATACATTCTTTGTGTTGCTTCTTTCAATTTCTTCGTTTTCTTCTCTGGTTTTTCGGGGCACCACAGCTGGTTACAAACTCGGAATTTTTGATGAGCCATGATTCGTTTCTGGTATGGAAACGCGGGAGTATCACGAAGGAAAGTCACTGTTATGGGCGCTGGATGCCTTTTTTTTATTTTATTTTTATTTTTTTCTCTTCTTTTTTTCTTTCTTTTTTCACTACGCTTCCACTGCACATCGTTTCGGGAAACGTTGGGATTTTGATTTTGATTTTGATTTCGATTTTCTTTCTTTTGGGAAGAACACGATTTACATATCACTACATATGTCCGAGTCGATTGATTCGATTGGGAGATTATCTACCAAAGGTGTGTGCGTGGAGACCTTCTGGTTTGGTCTCCGCGGCACGCGAGTATGATGCGTCTCCTATATACCCCTTGATGAGCATCACATCTACATAGAATAAAGGAATACATTGTTGTGTATGAAATGGAAAGGAGTGCTACGTAAGCGTGTTGATGTTTGTTGTGCATGAATAGAGGGAGGCATTTTGAATCATGAAGATGGTATCCTGCAAATTCGAATCGTGTCATGTACTACAGATTTCGTCGCCTTACCTACCTATATAGTAACCATTACATGTACTTGCAAGTTGCCACTAAAATTTAGTGACGGAGATATGAGAACAGAACCCGACCAATATACGGTGCCTTGCGCGCCACTCTGTCCCCTTGAGCTCAGTATCCTACTCCCCCGGCGATACCGGCCGCTCTCTCTGGAGTATCCGGGGCGTAAGAAATCGACCAGGCAGCTTCATCAATTGCACGCTCTTGATGCGTGCTGCCTGCCTCTCCTGGTCACAGGCCTTGACGCCTTGTCATCCAAGACAATCCATGTACAACATGGTTTCGAGGTTGGGCAAGCCTCAATATCTCAACCAACAAGCTCACAACATAGGTAGTCGGCTTCGCCGTCCCCTGCAGCCAAACGCGGGCACCACTCAATACTCAACGTCCGCAAGTTAGGAAAGACAGCCAGGAATTGCGCTAGAAAATGGTCCGTGTCAGTCTTGGGAGCAGGTTGAAGGTATTCAGGGCGCCGAGGATGGCGTTCAGATCAACGGTTTCACATCAAACTCAAACCCTCCCCATTCCGAACTCGCCACCCAACTCTTGTCCTCCACAGCCCTATCCCTCCGCTCCCGCTGCCTCCAAGCATCCTCAACCCCAATCCCCAACGCAAAGCCCGGCACGGAACCTCTCTCTACCCTCAGCCATCCCTTCCACCCAGCCGTGACGTCCCCGGCCGCCAAACCCCCCACGACGAGCGTCCCCCACCACTCGCGATGCCTACTCTGTTGCGCATCCTCATCGTACAGCATAAAGGCCTCCGCGCGAGCGATCAGACCGCGGAGATGCTCGGGCGTGCTCCGCGCGGGATGCTGCACATAGACGTGTGCTAGATCCGCGTCCTCGCAGTCCAGAGACGCGGCGTCGAAGCGGCCCTCGAGGTCGAGCACGAAGACGGCCTTGGATTGCGGTGGGGAGATGAGGGTGGCGACGATCTTGTATAGGAGGGGGAGGGAGCGGCCGTAGAGGGATATGGTGGGAGATTGGGTATCGCGAAGATGCGTGGCGGCGAGGGCATCGAGGGGGGCAATATGTGTTTGCTTGAGGCGGGAGGGAATTGAGCATGTGTTGATAGAGGAGCGCAGGTGGGTGAGTAGCTTTTGGTTTGTTCTTGTTAGCCTTGTCAAGATCCAATGGCCAGGTTCTCTTGTACAACTCCATCGTGAAGGGGAAGGGGAACCGGAGGGCAGAATGCGTGGGAATAGAGGTAGATTGCGACAGACGGGGCCGCAGTAGTTGGTAGTGGCAATGGCGTCATGTAAGCCCTCATCTCGTGCAAGAGGCAAAGGCAGCGGAAAACAAAGGAGAGATAGATAGTTGACGCAAAGAACATTTCGCAACAACACCCAAGTGTTGCGTTGAGTGGAAAGGCCATGCACTCCCTCCCTCCTCCACATCATCAAACCATGACAGGTAGGAAACAAGAAACCTCAAAACTCACCTCTTCCAACGACACCTCCTCAATCTGCCCCAACAACAGACTCCCCATCCCGGTGTCCATCAGGATCCCTTCTCGCGCCCTCTCGCGCGACTATTCTTCGTTTTGTTCTGTTTCTCTCTCTTTGCCCTCTCGCGCGCCTACGTCAAAGTCGTCGTCCGTTTGACGCCGCGCCACTCGCAGAAAAATGACACCCCCGTGCCACTCCTTCCCCGCCTCAGACCTCCCCTCCAGAATCCAAGTCGAGGTCAACGGTCGGCGGCGCAAACAAGAGCCAGGCCTCGCCGGGAAAAAGACTGACTTATCGACCTGCGAGCTCCTCCGGATGGTGCAGTACAAATGCGACGTCGAGGATCCGTCGACCAAAAAGAGCCCCGTGGTGTGTTTTCCTGTGGAGAGGCTTTTTCGGAGGTATGACTGGACCTTTCTAGTCCAACTTTTTTCTTCTTCTTTTTTTTTTTTCCACAAGACAAGCTCACAGAATGGCTTCGCAGATGTACAGATAGAAATGGGCCGTTTCTGGTGGAAACGACGGCGTGGGAGGGCAGTGATGCATCTGACGTGGTGAGGAAAGAGGAAAAGGTAAAGGCGGGCGCTGGTGCGAAGCCGTTTCAGTGGTCGACGAGTTGGGCTGATGCGGACGTGGCGAGGTGATGCGTCGAGGGGAAAGGGAGAAGGGGCAGAGAGACGAATGATAATGAACGGCTATGGATTTGGCGTCGTGTCTTGCGAGGGAGAGGTAGCGTCTGGGTTGGATTATTTCCTTTGGTTGAATGTTGTGCTGGTTCCGGTTCCCGTCGCTGGTGGTACTGTGTGGCTGCGAACTCCTGCGTGGCTCGACTTGTCTAATAATCTTGAGTAATTGCTTGCGATGGACATCTTTGACTACTCAGCGGCTTCCATGCAACTCATGTTCCAGGAGTATATACATGGTACACAACACACTCCCGGATCTGGATCCCATCATGTCATGTCCCTGAATCACCTGCCTGGAGTCCCTGACCTGTATTTGACGTCCCGGATGAGCCGCCGCCATCCCGACTCTCCTCTCTCTCACTCTTTACATATACCTCTTTTCACAGACTTGAGTCAAGATAGTCATACAGCGTCATCAACACATGGCACAACAGAAGATAAATGCAGTCGGGCTATGGTCTATTGTACAGACAAGTCCAGTCTAGCCTCCCCTCATATGAACTTCCCAACCGTCCAACACGTAACGGCCGAAGCGTTGCAAAAAAAAAAAAAAAAAAAAAAATCGCACCCCTGGTTTCTCCTCCAGTCTTTTTCTCATGGACGTATCCACGGTCTTTGATTGTCAATCTCCGCTTTTTTTACTGCTTCCTTGCCTCAATACGCTCGGCCTCCAGCTTGGCATAGTAGTCGTCACGGAGGTTGTTTCGGGGGATGTGGAAGCCGTACCTATTCCTTGTTAGCCACGGTCCATTCGTGCGTCATAACTTTCCATGCAGTCGTCGATCGTAGTGTGTCGGGTGCGCCTTACCACCAGATGTTGGCAAAGATAAGTCCGGAACCTTGATGATATTAGCGATGGATATCAGCTCGATGATAAGGTGTCGATTCTAGGCGGTTCTCATGGCTGTTGCACGGTCCTTCTCATATTCCTCGTTGAGTTATGTCTGCCCGCATGCCAATCTTATGCCGAGTGGTGCGAACCAAAGAACCACCATTGCCATGTCGAACGTCAAACAACCACTTCAGCGAGTAAACAACGTACCGATGCCAATGGTGAGATCAGATATCAAACGGCGTTTGACCATCTATTGTCTCAATTGTCAGCCCCATTCCACAGCGTCCGAATAATTCCCGTCCCTTGCGACAGCCCTGCGTGTTCTTTCGAGGGGATGCCTAATGCGTCGCATAATCGTGTAGAATGAATAAACGTACGCCGGTAATAGGAGCGATAGCCATTGTGACGGATGTGAGAGTAATACTCGTGTGGCCTAAAAGTGCGGTTCAAGCCCAATTGGTGCGAAGTTGTAGTAAGCGGGTGAATTTCAGCGGTGAGTTGTTTGTCAATATCGCACGAGAAGGCATCGTTGACTCTTGACTCTTGAGGTGTTGGGGAGGATGGACGCTAACTACATCACGTGACATACATCCGTCTGACACAACCAAACGGTCCAACTTCGGCTGCGCAGCAATCTCGTGCCCGAAGCTGAAGAGGCACGAAAAGTTGTAAGTTCAACAAGTTGACGTCGTGCGAGAGGCGTCAGCCAAATCACCACAAACCTCTACAGCCATGAGTTTGCGGCTCGCTAGCCGACGGCTAGCACTCTCCGGTACGCTCTCCTCCACCATCCACCATCTAGCCTCTCAAGAGTCCAACTGCTAATTCACGGAAACTCTCTCTCATTCTCTCCGCGGCTCCTTCCAGGCTCCTCCTCATCATGCCTCTCTCCCCTCAGGACGACACTCGTCCCTACCTCTACCTCCGCCTCCGCCTCTGCTTCCACACCCCTCTCACAACGCCGCTCAAAATGGTCCATGAACCCCTTCAACGGCTGGGGCAGCAGCTCAGCCAATAAACGATCCAGCAAAGGCGCCCAAACCCCCTCCGTCTCCCGCGAACTCGACGACCCCAAACGGCGCGCCGACTACATAAAAACCCGACCCCAAGCCGGCAACATCGAAAACAGCATCTTCCAGGAGGAACTCGAAGCCGTAAACACCCCACAGGCCCGCAACGAGGGCCCAGCTCCCGAGCCCAAGACCCGCGAAAACACCGCCCTGGTCACAGATCCCGATCCCCGGAGCCGCATCCGCTGGCAACGCCGCAAAGTCATCCAGATGGTCCGTCGGAACGGCGTGCTCACCAAGCAGGAGAAGATCAAAATGACGGAGCGACAACTCCTCCACAAGAGTCCCTTCATGGCCACAAGTGTCAAGAAACTCGTCATGCTGGCGCGGCAAATTGCGGGGAAGAATATCGACGATGCCATCACGCAAATGACGTGGTCCAAGAAGAAGTTCGCCGCAGAAATCAAGTATTATCTTGAGGAGGCGCGCGATCTGGCCATTGCGCAGAGGGGCATGGGGCTCGGCAAAGTGAATGGGGAAGTGCTACCGGAGCCGCGCAAGATCAAGACAAAGGAGGGACGGTGGATAGAGGTGACGGATCCGACGAGCATGTATATTGCGCAGTCGTGGGTTGGTCGCGGGCCATGGAGGGGCAAGAGTTTTGATTTTAAGGGCCGTGGGCATACGGGCATTATCCAGCATCCGAGCACAAGTTGGTCCCCCCCACCGCGTCCTTGTTACGATTTTGCAGCTCTGCCAGGCTGTCATCTGTTACCTTGCGAGGCCTTCTTCCTGTTCATTTCTTTTATTTTTTTCATCATCATCTTGCAAGGAAGGCCCTTCCTCCTTTCTTCCATGACATGTTTCCTCGTTTCTTCCATGATTCCACAACAAAATCCCTCTCCTGTTTTCTCTCATTTCTACGCAAGAACTCTTCAAACTTCCACAAACATCCCATATGGCTAACCTCCCTCACTCTAGGCTTCACTGTGGTCCTCAAAGAAGAGAAAACCCGCCTCCGCGAATATGATGAAGTTGTTGCCCGCAAAGCCGCCCGCGGCCCCTGGGAACATCTCCCCAACCGTCCCGTCTACGGCCAGAGACCATACTACACATGGTAGGTCCTGCACCAGTATATGGAGATATACATACTTTGTATACGACATTGGATGATTCTTTCGGGGGAGGTCTCACGGGAATGTGTAGACAAAATCCGTTCGTTCATGGGTCAATATACGTCTATGTATTGATGATATCCGGAGCGCGACGCGTGGTGTACTTGTAGTTTTATTTGTATCTTGTTTTATATTTAGGGGTTTCCTTCTTTTTATCCTGGCGGTCCGATCTGTTTCTGGATGTCATAGCTGTCACTGTTCAAAGAGTTGATACTACAATATGACGCAATATAGCTTCTGGTGTTGAGAATATCAAGCTAGATCATGTGACCTGGAGGGTGCTAGACTGAATGTAGACTAGCGCACGACTCTGCCTCGAGGAGATTGTCTCGAGGCAGTCGGAGTAGTAGTAGAACCTTACGGTCAATCAACCCGTCCCAACCACCCTGTGCTCGGTTCAATATCTGGTTCAGTTGTGCCTGTGACAAGTACCGTCGATTCCATTTCTCATGTTGGTCCACATCTATGTGCGCGAGTGGATTAGCTCGCCATCATGGGAAGTTGCATTTGAGGTTGGCGAGTGGCACAAGCATCAGGCACATCAAGCACACGTCAGGCACTAGCATCTGAATCAAAAGCATATCTTTTGACGGCCTTGATTCAATGGACCGAGGTGGGCTTGCTCCCACGCGCCTCGGACTAGCCCGCATAACAAGCCAAGTAACGGTGAATAGAAGAGGAAAGAAGTCGAGTGTCGTATGTAGAAGAAAGACTATAAAGAAAAGAAGGACAAGAATAGAACAGAAACAAAAAAAATAATCGTACGTGGTCAAGCCGCTAGTCAACCACGAAATCCTGCTTTGCGCCCGTGCGCCCCTGGAAGACAAGTCATCCATCTCCTTTGACTTCCTCACTACTAAACCATTGTTCGAGGCTGGGTTCGAGGAACCATGTCTTCGTACCGGTTGGCTGTCATTTCGATATCAGGTCCATATTTTTCAAAGGATCCATCCCGTCCACCACGATACTGATCCTCTCGGTTAGGGTACGTTCTGCCGGCGGCAGGCATAGGTTTTGAAATCGCCACACGATCAGCGTTGCGTCCCGGCTTCTTGGTTCGGCCCTTCATGAGCGCACAGATAACGACACCGGCAAGGCCAAGGACCGCAGCTCCAATGCCAACGCCAATGCCAGCAACGGCGGTGTGAGAGAGTCCAGGCGAGGGCGAAGCTGCGGCTGCGGACGAGGTTGCGGCAGGGACGGCTTCCGTGGTAGAAGACGGAGCCGATGACTGGGAAGCAGTAGTTGCGACACTGACGGAAGAGGAAGCCTCCGGCAGAGCGGAAGTAGTAAAATCGACTTGGCTAGATGTCGAAGATGGAGTCGAAGTCGGAGTCGAGGTTGGCGAAGTGCTTGGCGAAGTGCTTGGCGTGGTTTCAGCAGGCGAAGTGCTGCTGGCTACAGGTGCCGCTGAAGTGGCAGGTGCTGTCGAGGGTGAAGGTGTTGATGATGCCGGATGGCTCGCAGCTGTCGATGCACTCGGCTTGGCAAGGGGTTGGGCTTCAGTTGGTCGTCATCAGCTCAGCTCGTCTGGTATAGCGTGAACAAAGATGAAGATGACGTACCTTTGCAAAAGTCCGAAGAGAGGTAGTCGGTTACCAAACCCATGGTTGCACCACACGACTGGCTACATTCCAGGATGGCACGGGGAAAGGTTGGGTTTGCGCACAAGCATGGCGCCGCGCTGGCGTCTGCACATTGCAAGTCCTTGAACTTGCCTCGGACTTGGCCCGCGCAACGTCCCTAAACCGACGGTCAGTTGAGCCGTCTCCATGGTCTTTTCTTGTCCACAAATGCTTCATGTACGAGATACATCATATGGTGAAGAAATAAGCGACTTACGATACACTCAGCAGAACTTTCGCCAAAGACGCCAACGACGTGAAGTGTGCCGATGAAGCTTAGGAGCAACGGTAGAAAACGACCCATAATGAGAGATTGGAGCTTTCTAGATGGCGTAAATCAACTTTTGCTGTGGCTTTCGGCAGCCCACAAATTGGTGGATTTTGATACAGAAAGTGATGCCGACAGAAGGTGGTTGAGTCGTCAATGCGAGGCCGGCGCTTCTTGTCCTCGTCTTCTTTTGTATAGTCACTTATTTCGTCTGGGAAGTGCGGACCTTTTGCCGCGATGCAAACCGGTACGAGTGGACGGCTGGCACGTGTGAAGCCGGGATAAAGGAGGGAGACGTGTTGGTGACGTGTTGGTTCCTTGCGACGAATGATGGAAACCAGTGACGCGAATCGCAAGGGAGCGATGGTGAATGAATCGACGAATGAGAGTAGACGTGCAGGCGCGTATGCAGGCGTGTGTCGAGAAAGGAATGGAAGGCGGCAGTTTTTTTGGTGTCAAAGCCCGAAAAGTCGGCGAGGTCAAGAATGTGAAAAGTGGTATATGGCACGACGATTGTCGGAAGGGTAATGCACAGGTCGACAGGGAGAATCGGGCAGAGACAATAAGAAGAGAAAGAAGGAAAGTAGGTATCGAGACGGACAGCACTTGAAATCACGGATTTCTGGCCACAAGGCGGGTGAAGGCAGAGAGGAAGGAAGAATAGAAAGTATGAATACGAGTGAAGCAAAAGAGCGCAGGAGACGGGCAGAAATCTTGTTGCGAATCGAGAAGGAGCGCAAGGGACACCCGACAGGCCGTGCCAGCCGTCAGGCACTGTTTGCAGTGCATTGAACAGTCGACGAGCGACAGCCTTGGACAGGGGCAGTCGCCAGTGGGAAGCCGCAAGGAGCAGCATCGTGATGTGTCAGCCAGTGCAGCCAATGGCCAACGCAGCCAATGTATCAATGCAGCCAATACAGGTACGGAGTATGTATGAGGTACATATCTACGGAGCATGTACATATGTACCTAGCCATGGACCAATGCAGCCAATGAATCTAGTCCATTGCGGCCAATGCCCAATCACAGTACCCAATGCACCATTACGGCCAGCAATAAAGCAATGCCGTGGCTGATCCGAGTCGCCAATCGAGGCCTGTGTGACGACGTGAGATATATGTCCAACATGATGAACTTTGCCAATTGATGCTACTTGACCGCCCATCCTCCCTCGCGATCCTTCGCCACCCCCCGCAACACAACACAGTGCAACGCGGCGACGCCCCGAGGACCAAGGTGCGTACCGTATGAATGCACAATGTACAATGTACAATGTACATACATGCATACATATACATACTTACATGTATACATGTGTATGTACATGATACCTTAGGTACATACATTGCAGAAAAATCACGGTGCCTCCCATCACGCACCCAACGGACGAGCGGGAAGACACTAAGTTCATAGGTTGTATGTGGGTATCTCCGTAGCGTAGACCGGCTTTTTTTCCCTCTCTTTTCTTCTTTTCTTCCTTGGTTTTTCTTATTTTGGCGGGGTCGTGGGAAGATAAACAACGCCACGAGGGGCCCTTCACTGTGTAGCCCGGAAGCCCTTCGTCTCAGGTGATACATAAGTTACGCTTGCTAGTTGCGCGTCTGTACGAGGACCAAGCGAAGTGTGAACTGCGACCTACATCGACCGAGTACGGAGTCCATATATACATATATACATATATACATGTATACATGTATACATGTATACACGAGTTGGCTGGCCTCCAACATCCGTCCGGTATTGCCGCTTGTCTGGCATTTCTCAAGCTTCGTCGGGGGCCTATGATAGGATGCGAAGCGCCTGGCGTATGATTGGCCTAACAGTGACCAGTTCTCGCAAACATTCCTTGCTCAGCGAGGCGACGTGACGAAGAGCCTTGCTAGAATCCAAGCATGTGTACCCATGTGAAACACGTCGGGAATTTTTGCCCGAGATCTCCGTCTCCGTACCAGAGGGTGATTTGATTTCCCTCCATTAGCGGTCCGTACTACATACATATGTACATGTTTTTCGACTGTGGTTTCCTGAAACGGCCGGATGTTTGTGCGCTTCGTATCTGTGTAAGTCAGCAGGGGTACTGGTCTGTGTTTCATAGTCATAGTATCAACACCGTACGACTCTAGAGAGCACACACATACACCAGAAGTTGGGCGAGCTTCGACTCTGGCAAAAGGACGAGCCGGCTGGCCTCTGGCCCCTGGGGTCTGGGAGCGTATTTATATCCATGTACACTACACATCAAAGTCTATCTATAAGGACATCAGTTTATTTGACTCCGTCACCGGCAACATTGCTCATTCAACATGGCTGGTCCCGAGTTGTTGAACCTACCCTGATGTGCGCCCTTCTCCCCTCTTTCCTCCTGAGTCCTGTGACCGTCCATTTTCGAGTCCCCGCAAGTTGAGAGAGAAGCCCCCTTACGCTTGAAGCGGTTTCATGCAAGACAACATCTGCCAACAGGACAGGTTTCATCTGCGCAGCCTGCAGGCCTACCAGGATCCGGACGCCGTTGCCGTCCTGTGGGTAAACGGAGCGGATGCGTCACGGCCGAGTGTAGGTACCTAAATCATTGGTGCAAGCTAAAAAGGGAGTATGTATTTGTACGGAGTACGGAGTACGGAGTCGGAACTCGGGAGCTCTTTTTAGGTTGCACCCACGACTCACGAGTACATATATGATATGTCCATATTACGACGAGATGCATTGCATGAATCATCTAGGTATGTAGATTGACGATTGATACCTACTCGTGGATAAAACCTAAAAAGGACACCCACTTCATCTATGATCTAAGAAGACAGAATCTGCACGAACGGCCATCGTCATCGCGCGGGACATCCCCGTGGACCGCCGTCCGTTGCGGTAGCCGGTAGGGGCCAACTTCAAAGTTGACGACGGGCCGGCACTCAAAGTATATCCGGACGCCCGTCTTTCGATCGGCAACACGACTAACTGACGGATACTATGGAGTATGTATGTAAATAGATACGGTGGCTTTCGCCTTCTTGATCTGGCAACCCGCCCGAGAGATGCCGTGACGCGGCTGCGTTTTATTAGTCGTAGGACCCGGAGGACCTCCGACCCGGAGCGCTACATCAATACATAGGTACCTACCTACCTATATACCATCATCATTACCATGTACCTACTTGAGTCTTGTGCTCAGAGTCAGATGGAGACTATCCATCAAAAATTGCGGCCATGTCAAGACAAAGTTCACTGAAACAGGACCCATTCAAATACCTACATGTCTGCCCAGCCCCCAGACGGCTATTGTCCGAGCCTCCAAAGATGATGACGTTGTTGACCACTAAATGATGAGAACCATAACCCGCACCAGTCATCACCTTCTTCTCCGCCACACGTCATGGCTGTACACAGTACTCTGCAAGCCGCCCCTCGCAAGAGAAGCGGCCGAGATGGCGCTGGGAATACCTATGTAGACACAATGTGAACATGGTGCGTTCACCATGTAGTTGGTTTCGTGACCGCAGTGGAATGCTGCATTCGTGACTTCGTTAGCGACCGATTGGGCAACAGTATACCTAGCTGTAAACACTCTTCGAAGGAAGCGGCGCTGGAATGGACTTCATATCCAGCAACGCGTCCCCACGTAATCACAATCACAAGATGCACGCACACCATGCATCTTTCACTGTTTTTCTTTTTGATCGAAATTTTCATTGCTCTCTTTTTCAAACTCCATCTATCGACGTTGATCCCAATCCATGATCCACCGCATACGGAGTACAAATAGAAGTAATAACCATCTAATAACCATCTAATAACCAGAGCAATCATGAGACGCGAGCAAGCACACAACATGATTTTGCGAGCCAGAAAACTTACCATGGTGCCGAAGCCACCACCTGACCATGCAATAAAAGCAAAAGCAAAAGCAAAACGAAAAAGACAAAGAGAATTGAGAAATACACAATTGAGAAGGACTACCAATTGGACGGAGCATGAAATAGCAGACTATGAGGTGGAAAAAAAAAAAAAAAAACAACAAAAAAAAAAACGGAATCTAGTTTGTCAGAGGAAAGGGACAAAAAAGTACGTACATGGGAAGAGTACGAGAAAGTAGAAAAGAAGAATGCAATGACATTGAGAAGACGTAGAGTATACAGTGGTATCAGAAAGATTTCAATCAAGACCGCCAAAAAGCCCACAAGTAAGACAGTAAAGGAGAAAGCCCAAACCAAGGAAGTTGCGAAGAAGACGCCAAGAGAAATAATGCTGCGGCATGCCCCTTAGTTGCGCGCGTGCGTCAACAGCACATCCACAGCCTCCTCCCACCTCCTCGAGATAGCAATCTCCGTCACCGTTCTGCCAAGCTCATCCTTAACATCCATGTCCACACCCGACTTCTGCGCCAACTTGTTGAGCATGTCGATATCGCCATTCTCAATCGCCTGCATGATTCCGTTCCAGCCTCTGTACACCTTGTTCGGGTCCGCGCCCTTCTCCAGGAGCGCATCTACAAGGAACTCGGGGTCCTCTGGTGCGAGTCTTCGCAGGGCCTTGACAATGGGGAGATGCTCGCCTGGGGCATTTACATCAGCACGTCCGTCGTTGATGAGGAAGATGACGATTTCCTTGCGGTGTTCGCGCAGAGCGGACGTCAGCGGGGAAAAGACTCCGCCATTGCGGTCTTCGACGGAGACGCCCGCATTGAGGAGCAACTTGATGGATTCGAGCTGGTTGGCTACGACGGCCATTTCCATGACACCCTTGAAGGCACGGGGCTCGGGGAGGACAGCTAGAATGCGGGCGAGGATCTCGGGGTTGTGCACCGCCATACAGACGGGCCAGTCTTGACCGCGGATGTTGGGGTTTGCGCCGCGGGCGAGAAGAGCGTCGACGAAGCCGATGTGGTTGTCGCGAATGGCGCTGGTGAGGGCTGTGTGGCCCTTGGGCGTCTTAACGTTGGGATCGATGCCCTGGTCGAGGAGCCACTTCAGGGCGGGACCGTTCTTGGACACAACGGCTGTTTCAAGTATGCCCTTGGGGGCGTGCAGGTTGCCACCGGCAGCCACCAGAGCGGGCAGATACTGTTCTCTATGGTGAGTAACACACTTGAAGCAGGGGTACTCGCTGGCGGGAACATTGGGGTCTGCGCCGCTGCGAAGAAGAAGGTCAAAGATGTCCTTGCGGTTGTCGCGGATGGACGAGCAGAGAGGTGTGTAGACACCGTCCTTCTTGGCATTGGGATCGACTCCTGCCTTGAGAAGAATGCGGATGGAGTCAATGTTGTTGATGCTCGTGGCGAGCTCCATAATACCGGGAGTCTTTTTGCAGTCGGCACCGTTATCCAGCAGCGCTTGCAGACAGGGCGATTGATAAGTCGCAGGCCACAACAAGTGCTTGGGACCAGGAAGATTGGTGTTGGCGCCGTGCTCGATGAGGCTGTTGACAATGTCCACTCGGGCGCTGGTGATGGCTTCGAACATAGCAGTCTTGCCTTCACCATTCTTCTCGTTGGGACCGGCACCGTAGTTGAGCAACATATCAATCAGATTCTTGGGCGCCTTCTTGTTGATGGCTCCGATCATGACAGTGTTGCGGCTAGAGTTCATTGCGTTGGCGTGTGCTCCATATACCAGAAGCACATGAGACAGTCGCACGTTGTTGTTAGCGGCCGCGGTGTACAGGGGAGGATCAACATCAGGGCCAAGTGGCATGTTGGGGTTCGCGCCATACTTGAGAAGCGCAATGGCACCATCGAGGAAGGACTTCTCGGCCGCTGCCGCAAGAGGGCTCAGGCCCTCGCGGTCTGTCGCATTGGCGTCGGCCCCGTACAGAAGCAGAAGACGCACACTCTCGGCGTCAAGGTTCATAATCGCTTCATTGAGCGCGTGCGCCTCCAGTCCAGTGTCGGGTGCAACACCACGGTCGAGTAACTGCGCGACGAGCTTGTGGTCGCCAGCGCGGACAGCCGATGCCAGGATCTGGTTGACATTTGATCTGTCAGTGTCGACAGTAGATCGGGGTCGCTGGCGCGGCATGTTGTAGGGATCGCTCTCGATTCGGAACGCCTTGACGCCATCCAACTCGAGCGCTTTGACATCAGCAACAATCTCGTCGAGAGCTGTGCTTTGTTCAGCCGCTTCGTCAAAGGTGCTCAAACGATCCGGGGCTATCCGCTTGCCGTATTGTCCTTCGTGCGAGTGCGTGCTTCCGTTGGAGCTGGCCGTGTATCTGGTGAAAGGGCTCAGATGGCTGTACTCGGATCCAAGGCCGTATCCGTGGCTCTCGGCGCTTGCAAGTGAGTCGTGTCCGTGGCCAACAGATCTGTCGCTCCTGGGGAGAGGAGGGAGCGACGGAGGTTGAGAGTGTTCCGACATTGCCATGTGGTGGTTTTCGACACTGCGGTGGTGCGCAAGCTCCTTGCTCACCGGTGAGCGATAGTTGGACATCTTGTCCTCAGATGTGGTGGATGCTGCGCGCTGAAGTCGGTATTCGGTTCCTTCGAGGGCCGCAGCAAGGCCAATGTATCCTATTCCAAGCTCACTCTCCATTCGTTCGGCTCCGAGCTTCCACTGAAACATGAGGGCAGAGATCTTGATATCCTCGCGCGTCTTGGCTAGTCGGTGCATCATCCTCTGAAGACTGTTGTCTCCAAACATCTTTCCAAATCCGCGCCGCATGCGGCCCATGGCTCCGGCACGTTCATAGTCCAGCTGCTTGGTGACCACGTGGTCGAGGCTGCGGAAGTCAGCTTGCGCAGCTCGGAATTTCTTCTCCAGCACGGTGATCATGTCGAGAGGTAGAGACTGTTGTTGACGAGCGGCGTCGCCGAGACCTGCCTCGATAAAGAAGAGGACTTGACAAGTTCCCAAGACATCGTTGGCTAGAGGACCGAATCCATGTGGCAGGTGCTTGACTAGACCTATGTACTCGGACATCTTCTCAGCGACCTGATCACATGTTGAGGCGACGGCAGAACATAGGTGAAGACATTGTGACTGAGCCTTGTTCGTGGAGGCCATGTTGAAGCCTCTGTGAGATTGACCACGGTTGAGGTTTGCAGGTGATGGTAGTAACTGAGGTGGAGGAGGAGGAAGAGGAGGTGGTGCTGTTAGATATGCTTGATCATGTGAGTGATGATGAGGCCTGTTGCTTAGTGAAGGAGGCCCGCCATCTAAGTACCTGTTCGTAGAAGAGGCAGAAATAGTCGAAGCAGCAACAGAGCTCGGAGTTGACGGTGGCGCAAAATCAAGAGCTTCTTTAAGGTCAAAGGCAAATGAATCTTTGGGGGGGTCCCGAATCATGTCGCCTCGTGCAGCCCGGCCGCCTCTTGGCCAATCAGTAGACTGATAGTTCATGGTTATTCTTGGTTTCCCTCTTTTTTCTTTTTTTTTTTTTTTTTGT
>SRPQ01000438.1:0-19853 GCA_018360075.1 Claviceps cyperi
AAAAAAAAAAAAAAAAAAAAAAAAAACAGGTAAAATAAGCAAAACAAGGAAAAAACATAAACAAAGGAAAGGGGGAACAAGCCGTCTCCCAGCGACGGGTAGAAAAGACCGTCCACTAAATCGGCATTGTTACAGTAAACAACATATGATGTACATACAAGACAAACTTCAATTTCAATGTGTACTCAATACTCCGTGGAGACAAAGTACCAAGTTTCCAAAACCCCAAAAGGACAAAATCTAGTCTCTAAGATCCAGATCTCATTATTGAATTTCGAGATTCAAGCTTGATTCATGAGTGAGATGACGAAGAAACGGAAAACTAAGCTTTGCGTAGGTACATAGACCCCGGCCGGGGGTTCTCATGCACAAAACTGCGATTTCTCGACGAGACAAAATTGAGTCAAGGATTCGCAGGGGGGTGGTTACGAATGTACAGGCAGGCGGCGATTTGAGCCGATCGGGTCTCTGTACATGAAGGCCAGCTCTGTGTATACACACATAGCTAGAAAGCGAGACGGCTGGGTCGCATATGTGGAATACGATACTACATATTACATATACTGCACACACAGACGTGCTTGCGCATGTTCAAGACATGCAGAACAACGCACATGTAGCACATCATACATGCAATGGGCAACCAAAGGGCGAGAGAGTGAGACAGCTGCGGTAAGTCTGATTCGCCATTCGGTCGGTTATTACCGCCGCATATGGCGGTGCATCACAGCCACCCACGTCCAGGTCTGGCTACATTGCCCGCGGCGAATACTACATTTGCAAGTTGCCACTGCCTCCCGCATCATGTCACCAGTGTACTATACTCTGTACTCTAACTCTATGTGTAGCGGCAAGTTGATTACAGTGACTTCATGTAGGTACTGCGCAGATTGGCTTGGTGCGACAAATGCCGATAAGGCGGGCCGTTTGTTGGTCAACAAAACATGTTTCGGCCGGGGCTTGGGGGTCACGCACGGCGGCTGTTGTTGTGGCTGTCGATTCTCGAACTGTTCTTTTGTTATTGTTGCAACCTGCAGCGAGTAAAGATACGGATACAAGCGCGTCCCAGTAGGTTTGTCCTAGGGTTCGGATGTCCGTAGGCCTGGTCGGTCTGTCCTCCGCTCCCTGCTGCTGCTGATGGCTGTTCGATGAAGATCCCTGCAGCCGCGATTTGACGTCGGGCCTAATCTCCAATCTCCCAGTTGTTTTTTTGCAGAGTGATCATGGACAGGCCGGCTGGTCGGGCTGGTCGGGCTGGTCGGTGTGGAGTTGTGGGCATTTTCGGTCGGTCTGGTCGGTCGGGATTTTATGGTCGGTCTGGGCTGGCCTGTCTGCTGGCCTGTCTGTCGGCTGCAAGCGAGGGGCGGGAGAAGACGTCATGATGATGGGGATGAGGTTGAAAATGGGGGAGTGGTATCAATGGCACAGCCTACAGAAGCTGCGACTGGTGATAGGTATGTATGTATATGTGTACTGTACAACGTCAAGGTCATGGAGGCATCCTGATTCCTCAGTGCTCAGTGCTCAGTGCTCAGTGCTCAGTGCTCAGTGCTCAGTGCTCAGTGCTCAGTGCTCAGTGCTCAGAACTGCTCAGTGCGCAGAACTGCTCACTGCTCAGAACTGCTCACTGCTCAGAACGTTGCTGCAGGCATGCTGCAATTTCCGACGCAGGCAAGTGGGCGGACCAATTTATGTGCGGTGCTGCTAAAGGCGCTACGACGCAGTTGGCAGCGAGCAGCATTCGGCAGCATTTGGCCACAAAGATTACCGCGCCAAGGCATCGCGCCAAGGCCATCGCGCCAAGACCGGCGCTGCAGGGCCATGCACAAAACACAAAACACAAAACACAAAACACAAAACACAACTTGGACGGAAGTGTGAGCCGAACTGTCATTGTTGCTTTGCTTTGCTCCTTGCCTTGCCTGACTCTGACTTTCTGCCCTGCCCGCCTCTGCTTCCTTTCCGTCGTCTACTATAGAGTCCATAGAGTACAGCGTTGCCTCGTCGCCATTTATTCGCACCGACACCGGGACCCGTACATTCCTCTGCTTCCCCATTTCCTCCTTCCTCCGTCCTCCGTCCTCCATCCTCCAGGCCCCGGCCCGTCGCCCGCAGCACCGCCCGACATCGCCAACAGCTTCGCTTCGCAGCATCCCCCAAAAGCTTCGCCAACCGACAACTCTTTGAACCGGGCGCTTGACCCCGTCTTCGTCGTATTCAAGCTTGCCGATACGATTGCCGACCGCGACCCTGTCTCCTTTGCCCGAGCGATCGCCTCACTCTGCACCCAGACGCAACAGGGAGAGAGCCTTGGGCCGACGATGCCAACGCGCCTCGACCTGCTCGTCGTCTTGTCCCTGTCGACAATTAGAATGCTTGTCCCCAGGCCCGGCTGCCGCAAGTAGAAGCCTGCGGAACAACGATGCAGACGGTCCCCAGCGTGAGTGTCTCTATCGTCTGCTGGTCTTTGCTCTTTGTGTTGCCTGCCAATGCCGCTGTCGCCCGGCACGAAGCACGCACCCGATTCTACGCCCTGCCATGTCCATATACGCCTCACTATATACCCACACTATTTCGCATCACACACCTCACACACATACCACACCACACGGCGCGCATACAAGCTTTGGCCCATCACGCTGCTTCAACGCACACGAGCCGACTTTGTACCACTGCGCCATCTTCCGCCACCATGGGTTGCCCGTCACAACTCCAACGGGCCCCTACATGGCCTGCCCTGCTTATCCTGCCACGTCCAACTCCATCTCTCGCCTTCTTCTATTCTAATTCCTCTCTCTTGTCTGTTGCCTTGCTTGCTTTCATGGTCTGGTCTCTAACTCTCTGTCTCCGATACTCTAGCTTGTTGGGACCAGCACTGCCATTGCAGCAGCCGCCAGTGGTCTAGTCTTTGGTCAATCCATTAACCCAAACGACACATTCGACCACGAGATCCCGATTAGAACCCGCGCTAAAGGCCGAGGCCATAAGAGGGCAATATCGGTTGACGAAGCGCTGCCAACGCCCTTTAGCTCGCTCTCGAGGTTATCGATTCTCCCCTCACGCCGACCCGTCACCAGCTGTGCAGCCGCGGCCACAGCGTCAGGTGGTTGTGAACTTCATGCGGTAGCAGGCCCAGCACGTCGTCATTCGAGTCGCCCGCCACTCTCGCTCCGCCAACGACCTCAACCCTTACAAGTTACTCCATCGAACACGTCTAGTAGATACCCATCTCTCGGCGGAGATGGTTGGAGTTTAATGCCTCATTCTTCTACACAAGAAGAACCCAAGGAGTCATCTGCTTCGACCAACTCGTGGTTCAGGCGCTTGTCGCTTCGCCCACTATCTCAGCAAGAAAGTTCGAGATCCAGCACCTTGGCAGATTCGACTTCATTCACTTTCTCACATGGCTCCTGCTCTTCCATACTGCCCGGATCCGTATCTACGTCAAAGCCTCCGGCGCCCAATAAGTTGGTGAAGCGGTCTATTTCCAAGCAGAAGCGAGCGGAAGTCGGACCGGACCGCAATTCAAAAGGCCAACTGCCAACTCTTCGTCGACCGGCCACAAGTCACCAGCGATCAGCTACACTGCAACAGTTGAGAGCAGACATCGACGTGGCCTGCTCTACTCCGCATCCAAAGTATTCATTTGACAAGCCGTTGCGGCCGGAGGAGCTTCTTGGTGCATCCCCCATCCAAGACGTTGATCAGTCCCTTCGTAATCGTCGTGCGCCGACCAGGTTTGGCTGGACATCCTTCTTCCACACCAAGACCTGTGAAATCGAATTAAAGGCCAAGACTCTTGGTCGAATAGGCAGCCAAGGTGATGCAGCGTCTCGAAGAAAGGGGAACGTGTCAAAGCGTATATATTCAGCGCCCAGCTTGTCCCACAGCGCAGGAGCGTATCTGGTCAAGCCAAGAATGGTGTCTCCTCCATTGACAGTGAGCGGCTCGTCTGTTTCACGTCACGCCGCCGAGGGCATTGACAGCGGGGGCCGACGTCCCAAGAGCAGCACGGACTTTCCTCCTCATTTCAGAGCGGTGGCTGAGGCTGATCCAGCGGCGTCAACACGGTCTAGAAGATCATTTTCTTGCAGTTTTTCGCACACGCCCAATTGGCCCTCATCGAGGAGGACGTCCACGTCGACAAGCTTGCGGCGAAGCAATCGGGCTGCGACGCCACAGGAATGCGGAAGCGATCAGCAACGATACGTGTCGGCAACGCCCCTTGCCGCAGGAGGTGCGCGCTCCGGTGTGGGCCGGGGCCCCTTGGAAAATGGTCTGACCGACGTGAAGTCTCCTCCAACGCCCGTTTCTCATCATCACCACCAACACATTGGGTTAGCCTTGGCGCTGGATTCTACTGCCGCTGTGCCACGCTCGACGCGTAGAAGAAATGCGTCCTCCCCGCCGGCCCCGCCCTCCAATCTCCCAGGTCTTTATTCAGACTCGTCGAGATTGGCGGCGAGTCCTGCAATTGGTCACGGAGCTTCTTATTCCATGCGATCGAATCATCGGCCGTCAGGAAGCACATTAAGTTCTCCTGCCGGAGCCGCCGTGTTGCAGCGCCGGGGCTCACATTACGAAAGATTCTTGGCCTCGGATGGCTTGTGCGGCGATGCGCGCGACCTGAATTCTGGTGACGAGTACGACACTGACCACAAAAGTGATGCAATCTTTGATTCTGTCTATACCACGAGCTCTGGCCGTGTCAGGGCCGTGGAAACACCACTAGAGTCTCTGTATGACGACTCGCCTCCCAGAACAGGAGGCATCAAGAAGCCCAAGCGGTCGTCTATCCAGGAATTGCTGGACCACACGTGGAACGAAAATAGCAAGATTATGGAAGAGGACGAGATGAGTGCCACGCCCGGTCGAGCTGCTCGTACCCACCACCAGCACGGACGTGAGCCAAAGGACGATGCTCGATTAGGTTTTGAGTCGTCGGCCCCCTCCGAACCTCGCCGAGAAGTCCAGCTTGACGGTGGCCGATCTTCTCTAAACGAGGACTCTGACGAGGACTGGACTCGAGATGAGAACGATGCCCTCTTCACGGCTTGGCTGTCGCCCTCGAATGGGAACTCGCTCAGGTCCAAGAATGGCAGCATCAACCCAAACGTGCGTCTTGCATTGGCGAGTATCGAAGGCAACTCATCGACAGACTCGAGGCCCGGATTTCTTGCGCGTGGCGAAAGCTCTCTAAGCAGTCTTTTTGACTGGAGCGAGCCGTCTGCCCACGACAAGCTGAATCCACATGGTGGTGCGCTGCGACCCCAGACCGCATACGACAAGGAACATGGCGATCCTAGGGGAGGTCGGTCTATCGTGCGCAAAGGGCCAGTGCCGATGCACGTGAGGAGCCAGAGCGTACCTATTGTTCATGAACGTGTGGAAGACGCCAAGCTTCCGGGCTCCAAGTACAGCACCTGGGGGCTCGGTGCCAAAGGGGTGAGCGAGGACTGGGACGAAGATTTTGACTTTGCCGGCGACAACAATGGGCAAGGTGACAAGGAAAACCACGACGTCTTTGCGGTTCCTGAATCCATTCGCGCATCTCAACCTAGTGTCAAGGCTCACTCGGGTCAAATCCGCGAGTTCTCGCTTCTCGTCAACGATCTCAAGCGTCTCTGCCGGCACGGGCGCGAGCTGAATATGTTGGACGGCGATCAGAAAACATTGTGGAAAGAAGCGGAGGGTATCATCGCGCTAGCTTCCCCAGACGAGGACCAAACTCACTTACGAGATGATGATGATGATGATCATTCCGGATCCTCGGTCTACATGGATGCCTTTGAGCTCAGCAGCTCTCTTTCCGTCGAAGAAAAACGCATCGAAATGCCTGTCGGAATTCTCAAAAGCGCGGTGCTGGAGCGTAACGAGCCTGTCATGTCTAAGACCGCCGTGGTTCGTGAACGCCCTTCCCCGCGACGAAGATCCGTCTTTGCTTCCGAAGACGATGTATTCGGACCTAATTGGCCCTTAACGGACGAGCGCCCTCGTTCGAATCGTCCGCCGAGCCAACCACGCACGCCTGAGAATCGGACGACCAAGCCCCAACTAGATGTAAACGTTGTCGTGCGGTCCGTGGTGGAGACGATGCAGAACCGCTATCTCACGCCCACTACTGAGACCAGCAGTGCACGGGATCCGCAGAAGAGCTACAATGCCACAAACCGGATGCACTTCGATACGAACAGCTTAAAGGCGCTCGTCAGACGGGCTGGTGAACTTCGGGATACCCTTGCGGACATGATCCGACAGGCAGATCAGTTGACGCAGAGCCCTATGTGTACGCCTAGACATGAACGGAATATAGACTCGAGTCCTGCGTTTACGCGTGTTTTCGATGATCCAGGTTCGAGTCCAGGGCGACGATCTGTCAGGACGCGGGATACGTTTGAGTATTCACCGGGGAGTTCCTCGCCCTCGAATATGGGTCGTCGGGTGCCGCTCATGACTGTCAATTAGCGCGGACACGTTTTACCAGGTTGTCCGCTTAGACTACATCATCGCCTCAACTCATTGTTACTGTGTATCCATTCACGCGATAGTGACCAAGCTTTTGAGATCACACCGTAGGATATCATGACTCCGCGTGGCCGCAGGGACGCGAAGCCGACTATGCGATGCTCAAGAGACTGGCCGTTGCACAATATCCCATCAACCTTGGACGACTAGTGGATGACTGTGGGCGATATTTCATTTGTTGTTATCAATCCCAACGAAGTCCCCACCCATCTTGTCGCCGTCACTTGTACGACGCTATGTGGTTATGAAGAAATGACAGGAAGTATGAACGAATCCAATCAGCAAGGGAGGACGAGGAATACGATTCGAGGGCGGGGGTGCTTGGCCGATGCACTGGAAGGAGGGAGGAGAGTTCTACTCCGGCTCCGAAAACTGAAGCCAAGGCGTTTGCCGAAAGGGCAAAGGGAGTGAACAAAGCATGACGACAGTATCGAGACGAGTCCCTCGTGAAGAAGCACAGTCATCTCCGTCCTTTGGTCCCCCCCGCCCCACGACAAGCAGGAAATCCTTGACAGATGACGAAAGCAAGACGAGAACATGACGCCAGGCACACGAACGTGATGGAGAAATTGAAGAGACGGCGCGATGAGCCGCCTCTGCTCTTTAGAGTGAAATGAATTGAAATGAAATGAAATGGAACAAGAAAGAAAAGGCACGAAAAAAGAATAACGACTTTTCAAAGGAAGGGATTGGAGATGGGATGACGTGGCGAAGGATTTATGATTATGGGCTTCTGGTGGTTGGGTGGCTCCGGATCACTGGCTCCGGAGGGGGGGGGGGTTCTGGTTCATCACAATACTGAGAGGTTTTGGAAGTCTACGTGTCACGATGGCATGTGGGAGCGCAAAGAAACGATTTGAAGGTGATGAAAAAGAAGGGGACAAGAAGAAGAAGGAAGGAAGGAAGGATGAAGATGGTGAAGAGGCAGGACGAGGAAGAAGAAGCATGATTTGGTTATTTCATATGTTAGCATTGGCGTATTGTCGAACTGGTACTGTAACGGATTCGTTGTTTTATAGTGTATGGTGGTAACGTTTATATGGAAACGGGCTGTATATAGCTCGGAGGAGCTTGCTTGATGCATAGTTTTTGGCACGGGGTTTATTGCAATGTGTCGTCATGTGCCGTCGCTATTTTCACGGTACTGGAATGTGGTGTGGTAGGTGGCAGACTTGTACTAAATGCCTCTACTATAAACTCGTACACCACATTGTAGGTACTCGGCGTACTGCATCCCGAAACTTCACACACAAGTAATCGCAATACAACTTACGGCTTGTCAATCCCGTCTTGCTAACTAGACGTCCAACTAGGCGGCCGATCACCAGGCGCCCTCCCCCAATCCGACTCGTCCATTCCCAGGGTCAACTCCAGCGTCCACCCCTCGGTAAAGAACTCATGCCCAATCCAGGACCTCGTCCACGGCTCGCCATTGACCCTGGCAGACTGGATATATACCTCCCGGTACGCGGGATCAAAATTCACACACCGCACCGTGGCCCGCTTCCCCGTCACGGGATGCTGTATGCTAATCTCCTTGACCAAAGACGGGTTAATCAGATACACATTCTGCCCCGCCACGGGGAACAAGCCCAGGACAGAGAAGAACAGAAAGGCCCCCATGGAACCAGAATCGTCGTTGCCGGGGAGTCCCCCGTACGAGTTGTTGAATGCGGACGGGATGTACTGGTGGATGCGCTGGGCAGAGAGGCCAGGCCGGCCAGCGTAGTGGTACAAGTACACAGTGAGAAAGACAGGCTCGTTGGATATGTCAGCCAATCCGCTCTTGTGGAAGAAGTCGAGGCGGGAGACGAAGGCATTGTCGCCGCCGATGAATGCGATGAGGGACGAGGTAGCATGGGGGACGTAGCTATCGATCGGTACGTCAGATTTGAAAAGACCAAAAAAAAATGAAGAACAACAAAACAATCAGAGAAGGGAAAGGCGAAGGGGAAAGCAGGGGGGGGAGGAAAGATGAAGGAGGGGAATGACAAGTAGGAAGAGCGGGAGGGAGACGAGAACGTACAAGAGATATTGCCAGATGCTCGCCTCAAACGTCTCGCTCGGATTCGACGTCAGCGAGCAAAACCCGGCGAGGGCGGAACACGCAATGGGATCCTGGAATCCCCACGTCCCATTCATGTACTTTGGCTGGAAAAAGCCCCGAAACGCGGTATCGTTTCCGTTGATGAACGACGTCTGATCCTCCTTCCACAGGTTGCGCCAGTTCATGCTCCGCTGCATATACTTTGTCCGCATGTCTGGCTTGTCGAGCCCCCTCGCCAGAGTCGCCAGACAGAAGTCGTTGTAGGCGTATTCGAGTGTGCGGGACACGCTGCGGGAGTTGGTTCCGAAGCCCCAGGGGTCGAAGTCGAGATAGGGAATGTAGTTGTACTTGCGCCAGCTGTGGAGGCCGCCCCGGCCGTGGTGAGACCACTCTTGGGGTTCGTTCTCGGCGTCGGTGAGGATGGCTTCCAGCGCGAGGGGCCAGTCGATGGTGGAGCTGAGATTCTTGACGTAGGCGTCTACGAGGACGACGTCGGCGTTGGAGCCGCCCTGGGTCCAGCCCTGACACATGGACATGTGGCAGTCGGGGAGCCAGCCTTCGTGCGTATACGTATCTAGCAGCGACTGGACCATTTGGGTCTGGGCTTCGGGATCGAGGATGGTGAGGAGGGGGTGTTGGACGCGGAAACTATCCCATATACTATGGGGGAGGGACAACCAAGACGGCAGAAAAGGAGCATCTTGTTAGAGACGGCACGTTCAAAGCCACGGCCCACGCGGAACCCGACAGGAACGACTGGGACAAAGAAAGGGGCAACTGTACCAGTAGAATGAGTCGAAATACGGCCGTCCAGTATCCCAGTGCGGATTCTCGCCTGTATAATTCTGCGGGGATATCATGTTCCGATAGATGCCACTCCAGAAACTCACCACGACATCTTCACTCGCGCCCCCAGCCGTGACGGATACACTTTGCAGCTTGTCCCGCCACTCGCCCCGCGCCTCCTCGACCAATCTCCCAAAATCATTCCGAGGATCCGGCATCTCCGTGTCCGCACTCCGGCAAGCCTGTTCCGCGCTTCGGAAGCTAAGCCCGACCCGCGCCGTGACCTTGACTGTACCGTCGGAGCCGGAACCGGCACCGGGCTCGAAGCGGACAAACGCCCCTCCCTCAAGATAAAAGAGATTGAACCCCCTCGTCAGGAACAACTCTTTCGGCTCCGTGCCCGCCCGCCCATTCACCCATACCCCCGAATCATACACGCGGCCCGGCCCAAAGAAATCAACACAGAAATGAACAACATAGGATCCAGCCCCAAAACTAGGCAAAAACGTCCCATTCCCAACCATGCGCCCCGACCTCTCATCCACACTCACACTAGCATTCTGTCGACTCTGCCACAGATCCGTCAAGTCCAGCATCACCAACGGATGCTGCTGCTGCTGCTGCTGCTGCTGAAGCCCACCCGAACCATTATGAGCCTTTCCTTCAGAATCCCCAGCAGGAAAATGAAACGTATACAGCGCCGCATGCTCCGACACCGTCATATCTGCCCGAATCCCGGACCCAAGCTCAACACTAAACCGGCCCGGCTCCGCCACAACTGACTCCTTCACGTACGGCACCTTGCGGTCCCCGATCCGAAATCGGCACTGATTCAGGTCATCGTCTGGACAGAGTTGTGGGAAAAGCGGAAAGTTTCCGAGACTGGGGTTCCCGCCTGTGCCGCTGTCGTGGAGGGCCGAAAAGCCGGTGATGTTGCTGCCGTCCATGGAGAAGCCGCCTGTGTTGAGGCCATCGACGTCCGGGGCCGCCTTGGCTAGACCATAGGGCCGGGTGGCGCCGGGAAAGACGTTGCCGCCGTTGGTGCTGCCGATGAGGGGGTTCACTTGGGATAAGATGTCAGGTATGTTGGGCGTCTTGTTGTTGTTGTTGTCGGACGCGTAGGAGATGGGCGCCGAGGAGACGAGGAGACAGGCGACGACGCGCAGTAGCGGGCTGCTCGTTGCGCTGAAAGGGCGCATGGTCTTGGATTTCGGATCGGTGCAAGACGCTGGTGGGATGTGGATGAGTGCTTGTCGAGTTAATCCCTGGATCCCAGGAGGTTGGCCTGTCTGAGGGCCTTGTTGGCGCAGTGCGCTGGCAGAAAGGCTCGAGATCGTGGGCGCAGCAGCGGTCAGGTCAGTGTTTATTCGAGTTTGAGTGGAGGACGCGGAACAAGACACCGACCGAGTCCAAGAATGAATTGCTTGGCACAATGGATGGCGTGCCGAAAAGGGGCGATTCAATGAGGGAGACGATGCATGCTTGATGGGGTAAGAAATGTTGTAGGAGGTAGGTATGTCCATACGTAGGCGCGAACTCGCGAGTACATAGGTAGTGTGGCCTTGGGATTAGTTCTCTGCACGTTTTGAGTTGTCTCGGATGCCCGTGTCATTGGACGCTGACTTTGTCATCCTGGCAGATCCCGTTCTCGCATATTCCATCATCATGGGTTCCGACTTCCAAGGCTTCATTCTGTACTGGAATAATAGTACAGAGGAGTGTAACGAGTGCAAGCATAAAGGCATTGCATTGTCTTTCTCTCGCAAAGAAGATTGATCGTTTGACTTGTTTTATACATGTCCTATCTGGAAGGCTGATGTCTCGTGAGTAGTCACTCGTCTGGTCATCGGACCTCACCAGACAATCACAATCAATTCAAAATGGAAACCTTTCGGAGTTACATGTGATTTGTGTGGACGATAATGTATCATAACGTTATCTAATATCAAATAAGACTGACTGTTGGCAAGAAATCTTCCTGAGGGAGAGCTTCCGTAGCTCAGTTGGTTAGAGCTTCGTACTAATAAACGTTAGTGATGCGGAGGCCGCAGGTTCAAGCCCTGCCGGGAGCAAGTCGTTCCACGATGCTGTCCCTCAAGATATGAGATATACTTTTTGTTTTTTGCGTGTCTGCCAATGCACCCAAAGATTCCCTCCCCCTCTCTTTTGCGCACAGGTGATGTAGTCCATCCACAAAACCCCTTCCTTGGAGACCTGCCGCTCCCACTGGATACAGCCACAGGAGCTGCAACCGGACTCTTCAACATGGACCTCGACGCAACACCACCGCCAACAGTTGAGGGACCTGCCGTTTATCCCATAAGAACCAAGCCGAGGATGGCCTACCGACTTAAGAGACGACACCCTCCTCTCCACGCACGCCGACATCCCTCGCCCATATCACACGACGACGAAGCCATAAGATGATGGCGGTGGACTGGGACAATGTCCGACCGCTAGCCAACACACAGCTCGACGAGCTCTTCCTCATCAACCAGTCTCTCCACGCCGCAACCAGAACTGGCCTACCAGGAGGTCCACGCGCACGACACCCTAAGCGATTCCATGGAGGCGCGCGGCTATCCCGTCGGGCGCAAAGCCTACGGGCTAGACACGAGTTTCCAGGGCGCAACCGCAGCATTAGACGGCCGGCTCGTCATCGTCTGCGCAGAATACGACGCGCTGCCTACCCTGGGCCATGGATGCGGACATAACCTCGTCGCGACAGCTTCCCTGGGTGCGTTCCTCGGCGCGGCGCACGTGCTCTCGCAGCTATAGGTCTCAGCGGCCGGCTGCGTATTCTCGGCACACCGGCGGAGGAAGGCGGTGGTAGGAAAGCGCGGTTGCTTCGGGCCGGTGCGTTTGGCCAGCCGGGCGATGTGGCCGCGTCTATCATGGGCCATGGCGCATCCTGTTCCGGGAAGTGATATCGGGCGCGTGTCTGGTCTCGCGGCGCTGGAGCTCATAGCGAGTCTCAATCAAGTTCCGGGTCGGAACGCGCTGGATGCGGCGGTGGGGGCTTACAAGAATGTGAGTATGCTAAGGTAGCAGATGTGCGTACCGTTACATGAAGACGTGTGTAGATTTATCATGTGCGTGTGTGTATCTTTCCTTTTGCATTGCGCAGCCATGTATGTGTGGATGGATGGCTATCTTCTTTCCCAACTTCTTTTTGGCAGTTTTGCTTGCTTGGCCATGTTTTTGATCTACGGTTCAAGAAACTGATCCAGAATGATGTCAGATACAGGGCTTATAGACGCGGGACATATCTTCAGTAGGCCGGTCCTCAAGAGAATGCCATTACATGCATGCTTTTTTCTTTATATGTATACATGGCAGTGTATTCCGTACGGAGTAGAAAGATACACGCGTCGACGACTTTCATACCGCACTCCGGGTATCTCTCAAATTCTGTTTTCTTTATATTGAATCTTGACCGTGTTCAGAGTACTGGATGGATAATTAATACCAGTCAAGCGCTGCCTCATCGAGCCCCTGACTCTCAAATCCCGATTCATAGGGGAGCAGACATGATGTGCAATTTTTTTTCTTTTCGAGGAGGCAAAAGCCACCTACCTGCGACGGAGATGTAAAAACTGTTGAGAAAAAAGAAAACAACAGCGCGCTAATGCAGGTACATTGGGAAGCTCATCATGTCCAGCGCGAAACATGCGTTATGTATGTATTACCGCGCCATCTGGCATCAAAGCCCACCAGCGGATCAGCGCAATCTGCATCAATGCAAGCTGCATGCTTCCTCCACACCAAGTCATCGCCATGCGTTTCCCACACTGGGCAGGTACCTACCTACATGACAATTCTGCAACGCAACCCCGTCCACCCAAACCTCACGACCCACGACATGATGACAAGCGCTTGCCCATGAACTCGCAGTGTGAAAGAACAAAAACAGAACCTGGGGCCAGACTACATTTCTGACCAAGCCCCGAGCCGACCTAGGTAGGTAGCATTGTATTAAGCAATTTGGGGGCAGATGGTGGGTGTATATTTGACTGAAGAGATAAAGTTCCCAACTTGTGGGAAAGTGGGAATACTATTTACATAATCGGATGGGTGCGGCCGTCACGTGATGCGACTGCCAGCACGAGCAATGGCATATTCCTCCATATATTGTGTTATATTTAGAGGCGGCATGGATGCAAAGTGGCTGGCGTTCCTCTCTTAGCGGCGTGAAAAGCCCGGCGATAGCCGTGGGGGGGGGGGGAAGCGTACAAAACCGTACGGAGTTGCCTAATCGCTAGTACATCTATTATGTAAGCCGCGCAGGAAATACCCTAGTTAGTGCAGGGAGGAAAACCTCGTCCTTGGGCCCCTCGGGGGCCCGTAGTTTCAGCCATATATGGAAGGATGCGCTGCTTGCCCGTTTGGCAGCAGTCGCTGGAGGGTTGTGTGGGTTGGGCTGGTCAATCCAGTCCCGGTTCTGCGTCCCATTCTTGGGTACGGAGTATGGAGGAACTGAAAAGAAGAGGGAAATAGGATGAAATCCCCAAAAGAAATGTCGACCGAAATGGCACGTATGAAGTATGTACATACCATACATACCTACCTACCTACATGTACATACATTAGGTACCCTATGGATCACAGCCTCAGTGCCTCTGATGAACAAGGCAATCTCGTGGTGTCCCACTGCGCAATCCCGCCCTGGCTTCTACATACATACCCCTAGGTAAAGTTCTGCTCACCGGACTGGAATACGACTTGATCCGCACGGCGATTTCAACACCTGCCTGTCTATCCTTCGCCAGCGGTCTGTTCTCATGCCACGGCCCACGGCGCTGTCGTTCTCTTGATACATAGATACATGGAACATAGACAAAAAAAAACGACCACGGACCCCTTCCGCTTGGGCCGCCACAAACGAAGCTGGAGTCTGGACAGCAGACTGAACAATGAAATGGTGGCTGACGCCGGACTCCCGAACTTCAGAGTCTTGAAGATGCGCTGCCTCGCCCTCGGTCCATAAGAGGAATAGCGTGTGGCGCAACAGAAGAACCAACCGGAAGAGGCTACGCTAACGCGACGTTGCTGGGGTCACGGCATCTTTTTCGGCTCCGCTGCGGTGCGTCGCCGTCGAGTTGTCGGGTCATACCGTCACCCCCAAAAGTCGCAATGTGTGGACCCTGGCTGCATGCTGGAAATTCTTTTGGCATGCAGACGCCGCCGTTGGTATTTCGTGACTCGTTCCTTATTGGCTTGAAGGGCCCCTTGTTCCTGGCTAGCCGGGTCATAAAACCGCCGTCTCACGTCCCCCCCAAGACGGCAGCCTTCTGTTGTCCCTTATATCCTCAAGCGGTCCCTCTATCTTTTGTCGTTTGCTCCTTTTGTGTGTGCTACTCTCTCATTTATCACCCTCTTAGTCTCTCGCTCTTAAGAACACGCGAAACAGCACCAGGCAAGTTTCACGCCGCGTTGCATTCGTTGTGGTGCCGATTTCCCCCAAACTTGTTGTACTGAATCCCGATACATTTCGACATCATATCCGTCGCCCCGACCACCATGTTCTCCAAGGCTCTCTCCGTCGCCACGGTGGCCTTTGCCGCATCGGCAGTCGTCAACGCCCAAACCTTTACGGCATGCGACCCCACCAAGAAGACGTGTCCTGCCGACCCTGCGTTTGGTCAGTCCGTCAACTGCGACTTCACCAAGGGTCCCTGCGATATCTTCACAGCGGCTGGCGGCACCAAACTCGACTACAAGAGCAACGGCGCCATCTTCTCCATCAACAGCGAACACAATGCGCCCACCATTGCCACGGGCAAATACATCTTTTTTGGAAAGGTAGAGGTGGAGGTTCAGGCTGCTCCTGGCGCGGGCATCATCACGTCAACTGTCCTGCAGTCAGACGATCTCGACGAGGTATGTAATTCCGTCAACGAATCTTTTTCCATCTCAACTGCCTCGCCATCAGACGTTCTGCCCGTCCTGAACAACACGCTGACTTGCTTCCTCCGCTAGATTGACTGGGAGTGGGTCGGCAGCGACAACAAGCAAGTCCAGACCAATTACTTCACCAAAGGCGACACAACCACCTACGACCGCGGCGCCTTCCACTCCGTCGACAGCCCTACCACGTCCTTCCACACCTATACCGTCGAATGGACATCCAAGGCCGTCACCTGGATGATCAATGGCAAAACCGTCCGCACGCTCTCCTCGGATGCCGTCAAGGGCAAGTTCCCCCAGTCGCCTATGCAGATCAAGCTCGGGACCTGGTGTGCCGGCGGGAAGAACTCCCCCGAGGGAACCCGCATCTGGGCCGGTGGCTACACCGATTTCTCCCTGGCGCCCTTCAACGCCTTCTACAAGAGCATCAGCATTGTCGACTACGCTGGCAAGGACAGTCCCGCCAAGGGCGGCGTCAAGGAATATGTCTATGGTGATCTCTCCGGATCATGGGAGAGCATCAAGGTCGTGACTGGGACTAGCAGCAGTGACGGCGGCGACAACAAAGACAAGGACAAGGACAAGTCTTCGTCTGCTGCCCCTTCGGCCAAGCCAACTGGCAGCGCTAACGCCAAGTCGGATTCGCCCAACAACAAGGCTGCCGCTACGGGAGCTGGCAGTGATGCGCCCTCCCAGACGGGTATGAAGACGGCGTCGGGGACTACGGATGGGGCTTCCGCGACTGAAACGCCTTCTTCTACGGGGGTGTCCAGCACGGGTAAGCCAACTTCTACCGGTGTTGTTTCTGGCGCGTCTTCTAGGCGCTCCGTTGCGGTGGTGGGGTTGTTGATGGCTGGGGCGGGTGTTGTTTTGGCGCAGGTTTTGTAAGCAGCTATGTACCTTTGCCTTCTTTGTACCTTTTCACTTTTTCTTCTTCCCTCTCTTGTTGTCTATTTTACCTGGGGGGGGGGAGTTTTATGCGAGGCCTCCGCAGTTGTATGATATGATACACACATAGAGGCCGCAGCGCCCGGATGAACATGGGGGGCGGGTCTTGCATGTGCAAGCGAGATGAGAGGACGGCGCGACATGAACAAATAGATGATGACTCCGTACGGATAGCCATGGTGGTTGAATCATGAATACATACCTAGACACAAAGCCGCGGCTTGTAAGTTGTGGCTATATATGCTGGTTCGAGTCGTTTGTCTTTGTCTATTCATCTGTTCATTTTGTCATTTTGTGCAGAGCACTGAGCACATGCACATCACTGGGCAATGGCCACCTGATGTCATTGATTGATTGAGTGCGTCTTACGCCCAACCCCTGGGAGGACCAGTAGCCTGCTGTGTCACCTACCCTACCCTACCATTGTTTCACTTCGTTGCCCACCCGGATGCCTCAACATGGGACAATGAATGACATTCTGTCACACAAGTGAATCCTGTGAATCGCGACGCAACTGCCCATCTATCTCCAGTCCTCCCCCCCTCGCACCGCAGCAGCTGACCACGCCCAAACCCTGATTGTCTACAAGGAGGTACAGTACATAGGTACTGTATTGCCCCGCCATTCTCTCATATCTTCATCTCTTGTTTGTTGTCTCACATTCATACGAAACGAATACACTTCATAAGCACCCCCTTTTCGCCCTTCCCATGTACCTATCCATCCGCCTATCCCATCTTCTGTGGCTGATTCCAATGTTGGCCGGCCGTTCCGCCCCCCTGGTTCGCCACGCAACAGTCAAGTCAGTCAGTCCAGTCATCTCTGGCGTGCTGCGTGCTGCGTGCCACGTAACTATGTAGCACGGTCCCTCCTTTGCATGAATCATCACGTCAAGCCCGTTGACGGAGTATATGTACATGCATGTAGTAGATAGGTGCCCAGGAGGTATCTACCTACCTAGGTACATACTACCTAGGTACATAGATCCATAGGTACATATGTAGGTATGCCCCGTCATGAGCCAATGACCTTGTGTGTGCCGATGGGGGCGTTTCTGCAAGGCACGCGGCGCCGCTGATTGGGTAGATTGTGCAGAGTGGCGTCTTGGGCCTCGGTTATTGGCGATCATTCGGTCGATGAACGCTGACTCAGCCCGCGCCTCGTCTCTCAATTGTCACGGCTGATCACAGCGGGCACAGTGGGGGAACCGGCGATGAAGCTCTATTAACGACAATAAAATAGACTGAGGAGCAGAAAAGAGAAGAAGAGAAGAAAGTGCCACCGGGGCATAGCCAAGTACCTGGCTGTGCAGAGTCTAAAGCGGTCACGTGACATCGGTATCCCAAGTATCACGTGACTAAGGGACGCCTGGGTGGGCAGCGGTCCTCACATATCAGCTGAAAAGAGAGCAAGCAAATTCATTGAAATAACATACTCTGCGCATAGTCTGTATCAAGGCAGCACTCTCCTCTCGTCTACTCAGAACCCCCCCCCCCCCCCCCCCCTCCCACGACTTTCCTTGTCCGTCGTAGGCCATTGCGAATCTTATTCTGTACTCGAGCCACGACCTCTATTTCTATTGGTGGATCATCCGATATCGAGACTCGAATCGAGGCACAATGGCCAGCTGGTCTAGATACTCCACCGTTCCGCTCTCCTCTAGCCGCAAGTTGAATCTTCTTGATTATGACTGAGCACGTTGAAGTCGGCGCGTCATGATTCTTGGAATATGCCGTCTTTTGAAGAAGCACATGCAAACAACAGCAGGCGACATCCCTCTTCGTCATGTAACAACGGAATGTCTTGACTGCCATGTCAATGTGTGACCAAACAAGCCACGTCAGATGAAAATCACTCGCATCACAATCCTCGCAGCAACGTCAATTCTATGAATTCTTTATAGGAGCCAGCAAACTACAGCCATCGCACCATCTCACTTGAGCAAAGCCAACCCACGCTCACCAAGGACTGCACCAATCGTCCTTCTTCTAAATCTTTCGGCTCACGCCCACATCGGTCCATGCTTGGCGAACAATCTTGGCAGCCTCTTCCCCAAACTCCTCTTCCGCGCAGTCCACAGTCACGTCCGCAAACTGCTTGAACGAACACCGAGGCGGGATGTTCCCGCTCGTCATGGCCTTCCACCAGATCTGACCCGCCTTCTCCCAGGAATAGCCGCCAAACGCCGTCGCTGCAAGGTAAAAGGCCTTGTTTGGAATACCAGAGTAGATGTGCACGCCGCCATTGTCATCATAGCTCTTTTCGTACCCGGACATGTTGTCCACCTGCGGATCCTTGCCCTACAAATTGTCAGTGAGCTGAGCCATAGCTGCAATTGCTACCAAAGAACGTACAAATCTGGGATCGTCGTAGGCAGTTCCCGGGGCTTTCATGCTGCGCAGAGCGAGTCCCTTGACGTCGGGCACGAGACAACCCTCACCGATAAGCCAGTCAGCCTTGTCAGACGTTTCATTCTCCACCTTTTGCTTGATCATGATGCCAAAGACGTCCGAGACGTGCTCGTTTAAGGCGCCAGGCTGGTTCTGATACTCGAGGGGGCTGGTGTGCTCCGTGATGGCATGGGTGAGCTCGTGTCCAATTACATCGACACATTTGGTAAAGTTCTTGAGGAACTCGCCGCCGTCCCCAAATACCATTTGCAAATGTTCAGGATCCCAAACTAGACATTGTCAGCGTTCTTGAGAAGAAGATAATTCTTTCATGACAGCAAGGCATTAACGCGGAAAAAAACGTACAAGCATTTTCATAGCTCTCGCCAAAGTGAACAGAAGAAGCAACCGTCGACCCCTTGTTGTCGATGGAATTCCAGTGAAATTTTTCTTTGTAAAATTCCAGCACGGCACCGACTTGATCGTACGCCTCGTTGACGACCTTGTCTTTGTTCTTAGGTTCTCCCTCTGACCGCTTCAGTTCTCCTGGCAGAGCGCTTTGATCTTCGGTGTGCTGAGCGTCATAGATTGCTCGATGAGGCGAGTCTTTGGGAGCCTTTTTGGGCCTGTCCGCTTCCAAAGTTTCTTCTGATGCGCCGACTAGATTGTTTGGCGCTGTTAGTGCGAATGAACGTGCGGCCGATGCAGTCACTCCAAAAACAATCACGTACCCCTTTTGGAGCTCATCAGCTGCTGGGCATGATCCAAGTCCTTTGCAGCCAACGAGCGAGCGGCATCGTCAACTCCTTCGCCTTTTGAGAGCTGTCGTAAAAGGACTTGCGGGATAAACGGAGAGGCGCGTAAACACCCTCGATCCTGGGTCTGGTTCAATGCAGCTCCAGCCATACGTTGGCGGCGGGCAGCGATCAACTTCTCGTGGAAGTCCACACATAGCTGAGCAGACTTCCGCGTCGTCTCATTGTTGTGGGCAGACGTAGCAATTGCCTTCAGTAGGTGAGGTGGCACGATGAAGCAGTTGCAAGGCATGATGGAGTATGTCTAGGGATATTGCGACAACTGCTTCTTAAGTGCTAATAAGGTTGGAATAGGTAGACGAGGTGAACTCTAGAGGGGTCAAGTGCTGAGAAGTGTTGCGAGTATAGGAAACTCTGTTTAAGCAGGCCAACAAATTCATTTTTATATCCAGGTTGTTTTTTTTTTAAAAAAAAAACTGGACGGCAGTTATTCAG
>SRPQ01000439.1:0-19801 GCA_018360075.1 Claviceps cyperi
TGGTGTTGAGGTGTTGCTGGAGGCGGATTTTCGGCTGTTGGCCTTGAAGTTATCACCAACTTAGATAATGCCTTCTCTATAACCCAATCGATCTCGAGAGAAATTCCGCCTCCAGCAACACCTCAACACCAAAAGATAACATCACGGGCAATACTGTACACGCCGAAGAACAGGTTCGAGTTATTACACCAGTTAAATACACTCAAACCCGGGCAACACGGGTATGACAGAGATCTCCGTCCTCGGGGCATGAAGACTGCCCAAAACACCACAGAAAAGGCGAAAAGGGAAATTCTAGAGCTGGAGATAGAATCACAAAAGCCGCAGAAGCAACGTACGGTTGTTTGGTCTCCGCGGGTCCGTTATCCGAGGCCTGATGAGATTCACGAGTCAAAGGAAGCGAAATTGAAGAGACTGGAGAAGAAGCGCAAAAAGGAGGCCCAAACGAGGGAATCTAGAAAAAAAAACACCATCGTGGTCGCAGACGCGAGCGCATCATGACGTTATTTTTTTCTATTGAATTTACATATAACTAAATTGATAAAGAATTCATATTTTGAAGTCATCACGATGACTGAGATTGGTGCGTGGAGTGTGGGGGCATTACTCGAATGTAGTAATGTACAGAGCCAAACCACAACATCTGAAGATCGCAAGACCGTATGGGGATAACAATACATAGGTACCTCTCCCTTTTGTTGTCGGCGGTCAATCCCGTTTCAGCAGCCCGTTGTTAGGTTCGACAACGCAACAACGCAACCGACATGGCTTTGCGGCTGACGTTTCGCTGCGTTCCGTCTCGTCATGTTCCGTCATTGGCGGCGGCGTCGAAGCATTACGTATACATGACGGAATACAGCCAAGGACCCAAGTCCAGTGTGCACTAGCGCTGGTGTCGGCGGAGGTGGTGGTGTACCATTCGATGCTACATATCCTGTCGTAAAAGCGGCGTTGACAGTAAGTAGTACATACTCCGTAGTCAAGGCACATATACCTAAGTTAGGTAGTCTTGCCTATAGATTGATTGAGGAGGTTGCGACTTCGGTGTCGAGAATGCTATGCTACGCGGTGACGACTCTGAGGCATTTGGATTGTTCTGTGACGAACGCTTTTGCCATGCATTTCGCCACGCGCTTTGTGACCGTGTGTCACCTGCTCCGTGGGACATCGTGATGCTGTGCTTCGCGAAGGGGAGCCTATCTGGAGTAATCCATACCTATCTATACCCTCAACTCACTCGCTTGCTCACGTTCTGTGGCCAAGTTGCATCCCCATCATGGTCAGCAATCCAGCATGAATAGGGCTAATGGAAATATATACGTAAAATAATGATGCTTGTGAACCACCCCAGATATGTACACACACCTGATAACAGAGCCCACCTAGTCACAAAACCACCCAATACACTGTACCATAACCAGTTAACTACTCCCCTCCCCTAAACCTCTGGTTAAACTCCTCCACAGCCACCCCAATCATCTTGTACAAAAACGTCCTCTCACTCCCTCCCCCCACCGGCACAAACGGCCCATTCGCCCCCTGCCTCAACACCAGACTCACCCCCGTCCGCTCCTTGGTAATCGTCTGAACGTCCTTGAGCGGCACATCCCACTCACTAGTCAGACGCCTGGACCTAATAAGCAGAATCCGAGCAAACGTCACCATCACCACCATGTCCTCCTTGGGCAGCTCCAAATGCCCAATGTACTGCTCGTCAAAGTACCGCCCATTGTCCACCTGCTTCAGCCAGTACTGCCCCATGGCCTCCCGCGCGCTGTACGGCCTCACGATGCCATCCCGTGGAATGAAGCGCGGGAACCGCGTCCTCTCCAGCTCCTGTCCGTCAAACACCGTCGTCGTGTTACGGATCCCCTCGCTGAGATTGCTGGCCATGTCCAACACACCCACGGCTGGTTTGGTCGCCAACCCCAAAACGCCCTTGCCGACGCCCTTGAAGAATCCCAGCGCGCCTTCTTGTTCCGCTCCTTCGAGGGGCTTGCGTGCTAGGCCGCCTACGCCAGAGGCCACGCTTGTGAAGAGGGAGTTTGCCCCGGCAGCGACTCCGTACAAGGCGTGTTTTGGTCGATTCCTCGCCTTCGTAATACGTCTTCGATCCTGGAATTGCTTGTCTAGCGATGCTGCGGCGAGGCCTTTGCTGAGACTGCCCGTAAATTTGGACAGACTGTCCGTGACCCCAAAGACGGTCTTCTTCGCAAATGAGGCGGCTCCCTTGGCGATACCAATGCCAAATTCTTCAGGTCGATCCGACAAGATGAGCCCTTGGTATGGTTCGTAGAAGATGTCAGTCACACCAGACGAGATGTTGTTGAAGAGGCCAACCGGGTTGCCCAAAAAATCGGCCGAGCCCAGAATCTTGTGAATCTGATACATGACTTCTTGACTGTAGTGATTCGTCATGTTCTGCATCAGCACCGTCGTGGATACTCGCACATTGTCCAGCATGAGCGCGTTGAACCGAATCGGCGCGTCGTTGACGTTTCCAATCGCCATGGTCATGACATTCAGGAAGAACATAATTGGGTTGTGTGACGACGTCTTGTCTTCCGCATTGATGCGCTCTGTGCGCATGAAGCTGAGGTCGAGCTGCATGGGTTGGATGTTCAGAACCTCAAAGTACAGATCCTGGCCGCCTTGCTGTTGAGACGGCTCAGGAATGTCCAAGTCCTCGTCGCACAACTTGCCTTCTTGTTCTACCATCGTCCAACTCGCGCCCGGAACGTTGGTAAAGTCCACAATGGCAAACACAAAGTCCTCGTCCAGCTCAATAGTCATCTGCTGCAAGAGTATCGACGCGTATTTGATATATGTGACTCCGTACGAATCATCCTTGACGCGGCTCATCATCGCGTGCAGTGACGGGTGCGCGTCCACCTCGTTGGCCTTTTTGGGCACCACGCTGGGATACAGCACCATGGGGAAGATGCCGCCGTAGAGCTGATTATCAATCTGCATCCACTTGACAGCCAGCGACACTGTTTGAATGAGCGGTGAGTCGCTAAACCGAAGCTGTACGTCCCGGAATGTAATGTACGCCAGCTCCTTCAGTTGCGCATTGACCAGTGAGATGCCGATGCCAGAAAGTTTGAGTTGCGCCCGAAACGTTGAATCCGTGTCCTGATCCTTGACTTCGAATGCTTCAAGTCCGGTTGCGGTACGGGACAGGGCCTTGGGTTTGTACATGCTCTTGCTGGCCCGGAAGTTGCTCAGAATCAGCGTTTGCGTCGGTCCGTCAGCAGCAACATTGATGTCAATAATTTTCTGTTCTCCCGAGGCAGCGATGAACTTCATCGGAATCTGATTACCCATCTCTGCCAATTTGACGTGACGTTCCTTATCGTTGGTGGCAATGACCAGTTCACGCACCTTGGCCGCAGGAAAATCCCACGCGTAGGGCATGATGCTCCTAGGGGGCAGCCTATACCGGATCGGCCTCCAGCCACTACGGTCCTCGCCATCGTCCTCGTCCACGTTGGGATTGGCCTGGTAAAAGGTAAACTCGGTGTCACTTTCATTGCGCATCGAATATGGCCAGTTCTTCGTCTCCATGCTCAAATGCAGAAAGATTGTCGAGTCTTCCAAGAGGATCTCCACCCTGACTAAGCGCTGACGCTGCCCGGCTTTGGCAATCTTGACGTGCGCGATCCCGACGTCGGCAATGTTGAAAGGTGACGTCCACTGGTTGTCCACTCCTGAATAGCAAAGACACAGCTGCTTCACAGCCGACTTCTGCATAAAATGCAGCGGCTGCAGCGCGCCGGGCTCCAGAGTCATGTACCCAGACGAGCTCGACTCTCGGACCAGAAGCTCTTCGTGCAACTTGTTTTTGAGCACAAATCGCGGAGCTAGAGTCACCACTTTGGTCATCTTGTATTTTCCTTCGCCCGACTCAACCGTAATGCCGAGATGAATCTCCTTGTGCTTCGAGCTTGAGTTCAGCACCACTTCAGACGTGCTCCCAATAGCATCAAAACTCTGATGTTTGCTCCATTCGGACTCGTCCACCTTGAGCAGCGCCCGGTTTCTATTGTCGTGATTGCCATAGGAGAACATGAACGGCAACGCCTTGGGCCTGTTGCCATCCGTCCCGCCAGCGAGACGGAACTGTCCTGCCGCCGGTTTGGCCTGCTGTAACCAGCTCTTCATGCGAATGTGAAGGTCAAGTCCAGTCTTGTTCAATACCACGTATGGACTATACACCGTCACCTTGAAAGCACCACCACTGTCGGGAATCTTGAAGTAGTGCAGTACGAGGTTGAGCGGCAATCCATCATCATCCTTGACCACGATCCTCCTCTCCTTGCGGAAGTCTTCTGTGTTGCCAGTATTGATGATAGAGAAGTCACTCGGCTTAAATACGGTGTCCTGCATGTCGATGCTGAGGAGAAGCAGATGCGAGAGCTCCACAACATGAACAGGGCTCACTCCACCTTTGCGCAAAAAGTTCGTCCAGTCTTTCTTGGTGTTTTTGTCGTAGATTCGGTACTTGAAGTCATAGGGAAGGAGGTTTTCCAAGGTGACAGGCGCAGATAACTTGATATTCATGTACGGATACACTCTACAGAAATTTGATTAGTTTGGTTTCGACGTTCATCTAGAGTTGTCATCAGACTGTGTGCATGGTACGTACTTTGTCATCGGATTGGACTTGTCAAACCGAGCATGGACTTGGAAGTAAAAGGGGTCCCCATTCTCTCCTTTACACACCAACTGCTTCGTTGGCCGCTGGAGTAGCTCTTTCCACCAAATTTGCTCTCGGCTCCAGTGGTACCCGAACCCGCCATCAGGACGAATCAATGCACGTTTTTCAAAGACGGCGCCCACTGGAACAGGCCGCGAGTCACCTGGCGCAATTTTCTCAATCTTGAGCAGGTGACCCTCTCGTTCGTCGTAGACACCCAGCTCCACGGGAATTTCGGTCGCATTCTCCACCATCAGGGGCGATCGAAGCGTGACATATTTCACATTGTCAGGTCCCAGGCTGACCTCCACACACAAACGATGCAGGACATTATCCGTTTTTGGGCGGAGACCGTACAGAAACTCGCCTTCTCTGTTGAGTCTGACATTCTTTACCACGTCAAATCCACTGCCCTCAAGCTGAATTCCAACGTCATTTTGACTCGACTCCGTCAGCAGGTTCTCCCGCATCTTCTCCCAGTGCTCAAAGGTCCAGGGTGACTCGGCGCCATCTTCCAGCCGTAAATTAAGAGGCTCCTCCGAGCTTGCACTCTTTGAATGTAGGATCACTTCAAAACCCGTGTAGTTCCTGATGCGGTAAGGCGCCTCAACCCCTCTGGGCTTGTCGAGAACGTCTTGCTCCGTTGTCAAAAAGGTCAAGGATTTCGATGCCAAAGCGATGGAAGCGGTCGTGACCGTAATGTCAAAGGTTTTTTTGGAAGCCACGTCCACTGATATCAAGCCAGATGCCGGATCTTTCGCCACGCCTAGACCAACCTGCCAAGGTTCCAGCAGCGGTTCCCAGCTCGATTTGGAAAAGTTGTAGACGCTTGAGTACATATCAATCGCTGACTCGGCTTTCAGGTTCGACGACCAATTCTCTGCAGTAGCGGTGAAGTTCTTGATGCCAATATCAAGAATGGGCAGCTCGTGCAAGTCGCCGATGAGAACAATGCGAACGCCTTCAATAGTGACCGACAATTCCTCGCGATTAGGTGCAGCAACGGTGGCGGGTTTAGGAGGCAGCTTCGTGGATTTTCCAGCAATGGTCTTCGTGCCCATTGTTTTAGCAATCGTCGAGAGGCCACGTCCGCTGGCAGACTGGTATTTCAAGCCAGTACCACGAAGCTGTCTGGCCTTCTTCTCCGCAGCAGTCACTTCGGCATCTTTCGTCTCGTGTCCAGAGAGCTCCCCAGCCCTGCTGACGACTTGAAGCACGAGAAGAATATCGCGAAGCGACAATCGGAGAATCAGTGGCTCGATGTCCACGTGAATGCTTGTGACACCAACCTGAGAAGTATCCATATTCAGCTGAATGGAAAAATCGTCAATGATACGAAGGCGAGATGTTTCAAACTTGTCCATGCGGCACAGGTACATGCCAATCTCGGATATCTGGAAGGTGAGAGCGTGTTGCTTTGACAGCAGCATTTGTCTAATGTTAAGGACAATGGCCTCCGAGTTCGTTGCAGGTGGATTTGCTATCAGAATCACTTGAGCATCCACAAGATTGATCCGAAACGCCATAGGCATTGCCGAGTTATCGTCCAATTTCGGAGGGTTGGGCGAGCCTTGCCCATCGCGACGCCGAGAGACTAGGGTATGTTGTCTTTCAGAGCCCGAGGTCTTCGTGCGAGCTACCTGCATAGAGCTACTGTCAGACCCATCGATGCTCTCTCCAAGGCTCTCATCATCCATCGGACTGGTGTCATCCACGGCAAGCCCCTCGGTAATAAACCGTTGAATGGTGAACAGATAGTCGAGAGCAAAGATGATGCGCGGGCTATCGATAGTAGCCATAGCGATCAAGCTTCTCTCTTTGCCTCCCGACATGGTGATACTGGCCATCAGCTGCTGGGCATCTCGATTGGACGACGTCATGATTCGCTTGAACTTGTTCATTTCTCTCGGCCGACTGTCGTGGATTGTAAATGACTGTATCAGGAGTTCGGCTTCCAGTGAGCCGTCGGACAGCATTCTCGTCTTCAGGCGTGTCTCATCCAGCGAAAATTTGGACAGGCTGGATTTGTCCAGATCACCCACTGGCTCATCTTCTTCTGCCATGACGAGTTCCAGTCCGATGATTTTGGCATTGAACACAAGATCAAGCGTAGTCCACGCATCTCGCAAAGAGCTGAGCTCCGGGGATAGATCAACCAGTTTTGAGTTGCCACCATCTTCTTCTTCCTCAGGCGCTGCTCTCGCACGCTGAAGAGTGCCTTCATCCACCATCTTCGCGGCCTCCTCGTCATAGTCGCCTCCTTCTCCAGCGAAAGCGGCAGGGACAGACTTGGAGATTTCCAACAGCGACTTCAATTGAAATTGGGTCAGGCGGAGTTTCATGTCCGAAAGAGAGCCTTCAATTTCTATGTCTGGTCGCTTCACGCCTTCTTTGTGCTCGGCATACGTTATATTGAACCCCAAGTCAACGTGATCAATCATCTCAAGCTCTTCAGAACGATCGTTCGAGTAGTGGAAATCGGATGTAAGCCTTATGTTTCTTATGCCAGCAGCAATCTTCATCGCAATGCCCGAGTCCTCACGGTCATCTAGTGGCACGAACTTGTTCTGGGCATAGATCTCTCCCAAGTAAGCCGTTGTCACGTCGCCTTGGTGTTGATTCGAGACAAAAAGGCGAGGAAAGACGACTATCGGTGTCTTAACTATAACATCAAAGTGAATCTTGCTTGGACTCTGCTGAATCTGATTGGCGCGCGTGACCGCGGCCTGCCTCGCGGCATTGTACAATGCTTGCATCTTGCCAAACTTGACGAGGAAGTCAATTATCTTGCGGAACGGTTCTTCGACAAAGTTCACCTTGACTGACCCAGCTCGAAGAAAAATTGAGCTATCGTAGCCGGGATACGCTTTCTCATTCCCGGCGTCAAAAGTCTGGTATCTGAAATCAGCGAGTTCGTCGCCTTGGATCGTGACAAGCCTGCGTAGATTCGATTCGGCTGAAACACCAAGGTTTACATCGTCAACAAGAGACAGATCCCCTAACCTCGCAGTTACGCGCATAGTGTTGCCACTGAGGAATATCCCCGTGTCACCGTGATTCAACGTCAGAGTCGCAAGCCTCATGCCGTTATTATTTAGAATGAGTCGAATAGCCTTCAAATCGACCTTGACACGAATGGATGCCTTCTTATCAGCAGGTGTTGATGGCTGCACCACACCTTCTTCCAGTTGGCTGCTGTCATCATAATCCGTCACGTCAATAGTGGATGTCTCATTAGCCTGCTCGTCATCACCGCCAGTAAAGGTGATGAGAATGAAATCCAACAGCGTTAAAAGCGTCTTACGGGTTACAACGAGGTTGATGGTCGACACAACTGCAGTAATGTTAGTTTCGACGCCTTCATAGACAGGCATGAACTCTGGCGACTGTCTGTTGATTTTCTTAAATTCGACGTGAACGAGGCTCCTGCCAGCTTTGACGTCCTCGGGATCACCGGACGACACGATTGATTTGAACTCTCCAGTTGGGTTCTCAACGAAATCTTCCACTGCTACAAATCCCAGGGACACTTCGGCAGCCATATCGTATGTCCTGGTGTAAAAGGCTAGGTCGAACCGTTGAGCGACCAGCTCGACCAGCAGGACGTCAGGCTTGACATGATCTGGGTCGCTCTTGTACAATGAGCCCTTCAGGGTGTCGACCTTGAAATTGAGCTCAAAACTTTTCTGTTGAATATTGAGATACTGTAAATTGCCCCCGTCGGATGCATCCTCGTAATCGTCATCGTCGTCAAAATCTTCCAGCACAACTGCGGTCTGAGCTTGCAGGAAAGGGAACGACGAAGTTTGACGTTCTCTCGTAGACTTTCTCCGTGATCTGTTCGAGCTAGTACTCATGACTCGCGGTCGCTGAGGCGGCTTTGACACATCCGTGGTGGATGTCTCGAGGTCTTGTGTCTTACCAAGCTTCGGAATAGCGGCATCAATGACCTTCATGAGGTTCTTGTATTTCGAATCAGACACTGTAGCGTGTAACATGGGAAGATGCCCCGATACGCGTAGCTTTGTGAGATTTGACGCTTTCGGCAATATGGATGTCTCAACGACAAAATCGACGCTGATCTGTTCCACGACATGCAATTGAGAGTCGGAACTTCCTTTGGCAAGTTGCCGTTTCGTCTCCTCAATGGACGGGCCAATGAGAACTTGCGTAGACGTGAGCTTGACCAAGAACTTGTCATACATGATTGACTCCAAGCGCTTTTGATCATCCTCACTGTAGGCGTGCTTCTGCTTTGACTGAATGTCCTTAAGGGTCTTGTTATCGACAAGCTGACTGTTGACATGGATATGGCCGGCGTCCACGATCAAGCAAGTCGACTTCTCTGAGATAATGCTGACAGGTAGAATGATTAGAGGCGCCTGGAGGTCCAATTCGGCATTTAGGGTCTTGTGCTCTTCAAGGGCAAATTCCAAGCCCGCACGAGTTTGCTCTCTGAATCCTTCCACAGTCGCACCAGCGCTCTCCATCAGCGCTGTGATGGACTCCATATGTCTCTCTGGTGGGCGGAAGAAATCAACGACGCCGACAATAAAGTTGGGGTTCCAGACAATCTCGAGTGGCTTCAGTTTTCCGACAATAGCAAAATCTCCCTCTCGCTCAATTGGGTTCTGTTCAACCTCAAACTGGAAGAACGGCTCTTCTTCAACTTTCTCCAGCTCCTTCAAGGACAGACTTTTCCGTTTACGGGTGTCAGGGGCATCTTTCACGCGTACAATCTCAGGATACAAGCTATCGGGCGTGGTGCCGTCATTGACGCGCAAGCCTCCGAGACTGACATTTGCCAGGATAGAATCAGTTCTCTTGAGAGCTTTGGCCTTGAAAACATCGAAATGAAGACTCAAAAGATCAGCCGGATGATCGTGAGGGCTTTTTTTCAAGGTGAAACTGCCTGTGCTGAGTGATGCCTCAAGACATAAACTGACGGCTTCCCTCGGAACATCTACCTCCTCAGCGAGGGCTGTTCTCTCGTCCCAATCAATCATGTCGTACAGCTCCTTTCGCTGCTCTTCAGTCATCTGGGTGTTTTCCTCGTTTTCCTCAATGGTTCCCTGAGGCTTAGATCCCCACATCCAGGCTAGCCAGCCCTGCTGCTCCGATTGATGGGAATGCTTTTTCAACGCTTCGGTGTTTTCTTTCTTGAGCTGGCTTCGCGCCAACGACCTCCAAAATCGTAAGTCGTCATAGTCCAGCTTCCATTCCAAGTCTTTGATGGTATCGCTTTCTTCGGCTGTGAGCTGATATTGCTGTTTTCTTTTTTTGAAGAGCTCAATATATGTGCGTCGGCTGTCACGTCGCTCGCGGAAGTAGTCCCAGGACCATTTGCGATTCTTCTCATGAATCTTATTCAGAACGGCGTTGCCGGCAAAAAGCAACCAGGCCCGAGGATCTTCCTTGGGTCTACTGTCCTTTGGCTTCAAGGCTTTGTACTCTTGGTGTCTAATAAAGTAATGGAACAAATCGACCATCATCAAGGCATCGCGATATTGGTGGTCGTCCAGAACAAGACCAATTTCTTCAAACAACAGATTTGCCTTGAACTTTGGTGCACGAATATCTCCAGACTTGTCCAACTCGATTTTTGCTTGGCCATTCACAGGTCGTAGGATGTACTGGTGATTCTCATGCATGTCACTGGTCATGCCCAGCATTCCCTTGAATTTCTCTACCATGTCGTCGTGTGACATGGGTTCCTGCAAAGGCGAGGTTGCTTCACGGCCAGCTCCAAACAGTTCCGTGTCTGTGTTCCAGTATACTGCCAATGCGCCTAACGTCGCCAACTTATGAGATGTTGCGTTTGAGTCCTGAATAAAGGTAGGAGTCCATTGACCATCGGTGCTGACTGCGCTGAACTCTTCCAATGTCAACCCGAGGGCGAATGGATGCCCGGGTGTCGATATGGAATCCTCGTAGCGGATATGGATGTTCTTGACGGTTACTTGAAGATTGTCGACAATCTTGGTGACCAGACTCTGGGTGAAGCTCTCGTTCTTCTTTTGTTCCTCCTGACTCATTCCTTCTTGACTTTTTTCTTTCAACAACTCCGCACTATCCAGCTTGTCCATCTTGATCCGCTGCCTCCTCCTCTCCTCTTCTATTTCGTCATATTCAGCCTCCTCTTTCGGGCTGGCGAGTAGGAAAACATTCTCAATGAGAACCTGAACCGGGGCGCCACGCAAATTGGACCACGGAATAATCAGGGTCAGCTCTCCCAAATGACCTTCCACGACATTAATAGGAAGCTTCAATTGGTCCAAGGCTTCACGACGGAGATGAAGGTTTCGGAGCTTGACGTCGCCGGACCAGATACCGACCTTGAGCTGCGTTGGGTCGAAGTTCTCGACATACAAGCCCAAGAAGCGGTTTAGCAGACCAGCCACCAGTCCCTCTAACATCGCGGCAGCGTTGTTGCCGTAACCCTGGCAGGGCAAACCAGAGCGGTGTTAAAGCGGTCTATGGTTATGCTAGCCAACATGAGGCTGGGCGCTATTGTCGTATCCGTGAGTGATCGGATCGGCTCGTTCAAATCACGCGATTCGAAGTTGCCGGTGAATCTAATCGGTCGCCCAGGTTGCCCAGTATCACTATCGTGTATTGGTTACTGAGCGAGGGGCTCTCGGTTTATCGTGCAAGAGACGAATGTCTTTGCATTTCGGCCGAGGATCGACAAGGTAGGGTTGCTGGGATGCACCGCGTGCAATTGTTCGACCACAAGTGACTAAAATATACTATCAAATAGGATCAATGATGAAGCATGAAATGACAGCGGCCGGACTAATGTGGCGGGCAAGAAGTTTAGGGACGATGTGTTAATCGGAAAATCCAAGAACTTGAGCACAAGCAGACAGCGACAATGAAGGGAGCGATTTCATGGCGCCCAGGCATCCGTTGTGCTGGATCCGTGACGTAGTGGACATGAATTCATGAGAGTTGGCAGTTACGGCCAGGCCAAGCTGCTTGGTTTCAGCTTGGCAATACATAACTACGCTCTGCAGACTGCAGAGCTGAATCCTGATGGACAGCGGGGTGTGGGGCAGTCTAATCTAGCTTTTCCCACTAGACCGGAAAGGGAGGGGCCTGTCCAGCTGCAGCATCTTGCCATTGAATCTGCGTTGGTTCCTTGTCAAAGTCACCCGTTCAGTTCATCAAGCATCACAGAAAAAAGCAATGTGAAACATCTGACGTCCAGTCCCGCCGTTGACAATGACCTTTTTTGGTACATCAAATCTCATCTCACTCCATCTCACTCGTTGCATCTTCTCTTCTTCTTTTCATTGGTCTTTATGTATACTCATCTCGGCTTAGTCAACGACCACAAGAAACCAACCTGTATTCCGCGTCCATCGCAAGCCGTAAACCGCACAAAAGACTAGGGTATGCCGTTTAACGCCCATCAGAAATGCACAACAAAGGCCAGCATCATGTGTAGAGCCCAGACCCGATTGAAAAAAGAAAAACCCTTTCGCCGTTCGATTCGATCACTTCAGCACAATAAATCAACAGCATGGGGAGTTTGCTATACGCATTGACCATCTACGGTCTACTCAAGGGCGCGCAAACGCTTGTTTCGCCTGCTGCATGTCAGACAAAGGCCTAGATGATGTAAATTACAAAACATGTTTACGCACCTTCATTTGTTCAATACGAGCCTTGAGTTGGCTCGTCACCTCAGCCGCTCGTGTCCAGCTCTCAACGCGCGACGACGGTTGAGGTAATGACGAAACTGGCCGTTCCCTGGCCATGGGTGCGTTTGATTCCATATTATCGCATGTCGGGGTAACGGCCCTTCGGAAGCCTCGAGCAGGAGAGTCACGTCCAGAGGACGGGCCGCTGCCAGTGGCATAGCGGAGTTCAGGACTGAGCTTACTTCTAGCATACGACAACTCGCCATTTTCCTTCTCCTCGGACATGGTGCTTGTGAAGCTCATCTTGTGGTAGTTGGCGGAAGAAGAAGCTCCAGAATCGCGGTAGATGCCCATATCTTCGCGTATCGGTGACGCTACTGGTCGATCGTGTTAGTTAGATCCTAACGCTAGCAAACGAACTCTTGGTAGGGGATACGTACCTGGACTGCCTCTGCCCGGTGATGCGCCGAGGCCTTCGGCTCGGCTTAGCGCCTTCTTCAGACGATCCAGTTCTCTCCTCAAGCGCTCATTCACTTGCTCGGTTGCCTCAGCATCACTCTTGGCCCGGACGAGCTGTGTTTCCTTGGCCTTGATACTCAGCACGTCCCTTGTATGGTCCTCGATGAGGCCAGCATTGTGATTCTTCAGCTCCTGGATTTCTGACATGAATTTGTTTCGCTCCTGTCGCATGTCGTCCATTTGGCGGGAGAGACGATCGTTGGATGCTCGAAGTTCTTCAAGCTCGGCACGCTCAGCCGCCGTAAGACCACTGGAAGGTGGTGGTGAGTCCGCAGTTGGCATAATTGGGCTTGCGACAGGCTTGGCCAAGGATCGACCAGCGAGTCCACGAGATAAACCCAGTCGAGGCTGCGGCAAAGGTTCGTCATCAACAGGCATAACTGGTGGTCCTGTCGCAGGCCGGCGGGGCGAGGCTGCTCCGGGGCCTCCAATCGTGCGTTTCTGGGGAGCTTTCAATCCGCCTAGACTCGAGGGCTTACCAGCGCCTAGTTTGCTTGCAGCTGCAGAAGGTCTGGCAGTCGGTGGTAGTGCAGATGCTGTCTCTGTGGGCATGACTGGGGCTGCCTTCTTTGCCAGAGGCTTCTTTCCGCCGAGTGCTTTCTTGACTGAAGGTGGAGGAGCTTTGGCTGCTGGTGGAGGTTTTGGCTTTTCCTTAGCCTTGACCTCGGCTGTCTCAAAGAACTCCTTCACCTTTGTCTTGCGAATATCATCCAGGCCCTCGAGATAGGGAGTCATAGCTCGCTCGCCTATAATCTTCATAACCGTCCCCAAAATTTCGGCACCGCCGTCTCGGAGGACCGGACTGGACTCTGAGAGGAGCTTCTTGCCTGCTTCACAGATGGTTGCAATTTCGGGTTTTGCTGGAACTGTTTTTGTAGTGCGCAAGCAGCGAATAAGAAACTTCATGGTCCCTTCCTTGACCTGCGGGTTCTTGTTGCTCAGATAGGCAATAATATCCTCGAGGCAATCACTAAGACTTGTTGATGCAAAGACCGCATCCAGGGCTGTACCAAGGGCGTCTGACACGGTCGCTTTCTTTTCTTTCAAACGATCCATAATCGGCTGCATGACGACTGCACGATACTTGCTATAATGATGGCGAAGACCAAGGGCCAACTGTTGGACACACGTTGCCGCCTGCGTAACCACAGCGACATTGGCATCCTTCATGCACTTGGCAAGACCTCGATTTACCTCGTGGAAGTCGCTGTCTTTGATCCTAGGAACATTCAGAACATGGTGCAAGGCATCAACAGCCTCTTTTCGGTCCTTCCATTTTGAAGAGGCAAGCAAATCCGTAAAGTTCGCAGGGATTTTCTTGGAAATGTCCTCTGGCTCGGCCAGAGCGAAGGTATCCAGCTCAGCAACTTCTTCCCCTTCAGTTTCCCCTTCGTCATACTCTTCACCGCCCGCTGGTGCAGCCTCCGCCGCTGCCTGTTGTGATCTAAGCAAGCGCTCTTGTTTGGGTGGCGGCTCAGCTTTGACCCTGTCGAATTGGGCCTCCAGGTCCGTTTGCTGTGTAGATTTCAAGTCACCCCAGAACATTGGCTTCATAGCCTCGCGCAACCACCTGTACAGCTCAACAGTAAGATTCGTCGCCTCGGCACGGACATTTTTGTCCGCGGCGCCGAAGAGCTTTGGTAAAGTTTTGAGCACCGGTTTTGGGTCCACGACTTTGCAGCCGTAGTTGTGGAACACAGCGGTAAGAGCGTTCAGAGTCGCCGCGACGTTTTTGGGAACTTTGTTTGATAGACCAGGCAGGATTTCTTCCACTACCGGGCCAGCGACGTCCAGCTCGATATAGAGAAGTAGAGCCTCCTGTGCATTTTGTTTCGTGGCTGCTCTCGTTGATGACAAGCATTTCTCGACCATGGGTGTAATCGTCGATCCGCGGGTTCGTAATGCACAATCGCGGCCGCCATACCTGAGAAATGCGCAAAGAGCAATAATGGCTTCTTGTTGTGCGGCAACATTGGAGTCCGTGATTGCTGACTTCCACAGACCTGAGTCGTTCAGGAATGGGCGGAAGCAAGGATCAGACTCATCGGGGGTCGCGGCAAATTGTTTAGCGGCAGCCTCGTATGCTGCCTTTCGGACTTTCCAGACCTGGTTCAACACATGGTCAGCTTGCTACCACTGAAAGAAGAGGAGGGGGATGGTCACCTTGTGAGCAAATCGGTCAGGCAAGGGCAAGGAGCTGAAGTCCTCCTCCTGTTCTGCCATATTGAATGCTGGCCGGTTGAGTTCAGGTTGGGAATAGTCTGTGGCGGCTATGTGGGACAGCCGACAATTTGATTTCCCCAAGCCAACTAGTTTCGAAATCAGTTTCCGTAAGCCACGACGAGAAGGGTCTTCTTCCATCATCACATGTTTATGATCACTGTGCATGCCTATTCTCCGAAGAGGCCCAAAAGCGCGCCGAGTATACCATTCGTCATATGAAAGGATAGGCTTGCACGCACATACCGGCAAACAAGATGGCAAATTCGCGTGCGAACAGTCGGCCTCGGAGGGGCAGTGCAGGATGGACCGAAAGAACGAGGTCGTCGGGACTGGCAGAGTAACTTTAGGCGACGTAATCGGGTCGTGATATCCTCTCTGGACATGGCTGTCAGCAAATAGAAAGGAGGGGTGGCCTTGTTTGCGCGGGGAGGCTGCAAGCTGACTGGAATAACAAACAAACAGACGTCGCTAGGCAGCCCGAGCGATAGAGACCGCGTGACACAAGTGTCAATGGATGGCTATCTTACCTTTTTGGTGAAAATGGACTGATTCAATTGGACGAATGTCCAGAGCGTATCTGCGCAACAGGAGACTACGTATTCGTGGAAAGCAAGGGAATGGATGATGATGGCTGCAAACTTGGAAGTTGAGAAGGGCGCAAGTCTACGGAGTACATCTGGTTGCCGGTCATTTTAGGCGGGGCGAACCAAGTACATTAGGTACCCACCTACGTACCTCCTAGACAACCGGATACAGGGGAATTCTGCCCAACAAAGACCAATCAGAGCCCAATCGTCTCGTGGGGCGCGCTGGTGCGAGGACAATAGGGCGGCCTACCCTAGAATCAGATTCACTTTCGCGGACTCGATCACAAATAGTTATGTAACTAGTTAGTTAAAAGCGACTAACCAAGAAATTGTGACGAAGGCCAAAACGACTGTAAGTGACTGAGAGGAAACAACATCAAAAGAAAAAAACACTTGTGAAGTGCTACGTCACGCGTGTTCCTTTTCGGATTCCCTGAAAACTCTGCATTCTCAGTTAGGTACGTGTCTGGTCCTCCGAACGTCATCTACAGAAAGGTTTCAACAGCAACACTAGCCCGTAGTCGTGCCATCATTCACTTTGCTCTCTTGTGAATTTCTGAGGTCCGGTAATTGTGCGGCAAAAACTCCCACCGTCACATATGTCTGCCGTCACATCAAGGATTTGTCAAACCTGACGGTCGGCGAGACACTCTTGCTTCTGCATTGCTCTGAATATTCCAGCATAAGGACTGTCGTGATGCGATGCGACAAGAATACGTGTCAAAGGAAGACGAGCCACTGTACTATATGCACGTCTCGAAGAGTACTGGGTTGCTGAAACTCTTGATAGTCTTGCGCCTTTGAGGGCGGCACGAAGCACTAACGTCATTGGTCACGTGATGAGACGCGCCCCTTCGTCTCCAATCCGTTGGCTGTTGTCACCCATACAGACTCTCAGACATCTTTCTGGCGTCAAAAATGAACGAATCATCAGCAACTCCTTCGCAGCCGTCGGAGCTCCAGGCGAAACCTTGATCATGGCAAATAACGGTGGATTTTCGTTCGACCCGTCTCGCCTGAACAAAGCGTCGGCCGCAGAATTTTCATCCTCACAATCCGAATCCGAGAATGAGTATCGGATACCAGGCGTAGAGGCGGATGATAATGATTTCGGAGACTTCAACCCAAGGAAGAAACGGCGCGTTGGCAGGAGCAACAAAGAACAGGCGGTGTTAGGGATTTTCGGATCCGACAGCGAGGATGATGGGCCCCATTCACGATGGAAGCGAAAGACTTTGAGAACCAAGGGCATGACGTTTGTGCCGACGACCACGAGCAGAAACAATTCGGACGAGAATACGGAGGACGAGGAGGACAACCGGCCAGTCCTGGGCAATGGCGACGGTAGCGAACAGGAGGTGGAAGATGACGAGGAGGAAGGGGAGGAGGAGGACGGTGCTTCTGCTGGCGTAGGGTTGGGATTCGGCCGTGGACTTGGGTCTGCATTTCACGAAACAAGGAACGTCGATGCATACGACAACTCAGGGGTCGCGACCCCGAAAGTGGACGCCAAATTTACTGGGACGGGTGTTCTAGGCATGGGTTTTGTACCTTCATCCGCGAGAAACCCCGTTCTGCGGGTGCCCGACAGCGAGCAATCGAAAGTGCAAAACAAACCACAACCAAGCACGTTTACAGCGAAAGGGAAAATGAATGCCAAAGGGTTCGGCGCACGAATGATGGCAAAGATGGGCTACGTTGAAGGCAAAGGTCTTGGCAAAGAGGGACAGGGCAGAAATGTGATTATCGAAGCGAATTTGCGTCCCCAAGGTATTGGTTTGGGTGCTGTCAAGGAGAAAACTGAGCAAGAGCGAAAAGAAGAGAGGAGACAAGCTGAGCTGCGTGGCGAGAAAATCGTGAACTCGGATGAGGACGAAAAGAAACGGAGGCGAGCGAAGAAGAAGGCACTGGGAGGTGGCGGTAGTACGCCACGGCGACCGAAGACCAAATATTTGACGGTGGAAGAGCTGAAAGCCTCAGCGCCTGGGCTGCACATACCGGAAGCGTTCACCCCGATCCTAGACATGACCGGACCAGGCAGCAAGCTGTTGACATCAGCTAGTGGGCTCATGACCCCGACCTCAGCTGTGTCATCAGACACGCCAGAAGTCATCGAAGCACGGAAGTTGGCGCGAAGGGCCCAGGTCGATCTACAAGCCTTTTCAGAAGAGTGGAGAAGTCTGGAAGAGAGGAAGACGTGGATGGACCTAGAGCTCAAAGAGAGGGAACAAGATATGGAAGATTTGCGCGCAAACTTTGAGAAGCTACGCGGTTTTTGCGACATGGTCACCCAAGAACTGAGCACCGAGTCTGATCTGGAACAAGTTCTTGCCTGCTTGGGGAAAGCTGCAGAAGCCAACATAGCAAGCTCAGAATCTGGTGACCTTGCTGTTGCGGCCATCCACCCTTTCCTGAAGGATGCCGAGTGGAATCTGCTTAAAGAACCTTCAAAATTCACCACGGAACTGAGACGCCTATCCGCGACATTTATGAAATTGGACAACGACGCTCGAACGGTGAACAAGTGGAGCCAGAATGATGGCAACATGGATGGGATCTACCGAAGACACCAGAAAGCAACAACACCTTACGAAAGCATGATGTACAAGATTTGGCTACCGAAAGCTGTCGCCGCCGTACGAGAATGGGACCCCCTAGAACCGGGTCCCATGCTCGACGTGATAGAAAACTGGAATGATTTGCTGCCCCAATTCGTTGGCGTCCGAGTCATGGACCACGTGGCACGAAAACTCGAGGCCGCTGTTTCAGACTGGAACCCCAAGAAGAAACGGCAAAGCCACCATCTCCCGCATTCTTGGCTCTTTCCTTGGCTGCAATACCTGCCGGCCTACCATCTAGATCCCAAAGGCACAGGCCTCGTGGCAGAGGTAAAGAGGAAGTTCCGCCATCTGATTGGTGTCTGGGAGTTTGAACGCGGGCCTGTTCCTGGATTGAAGCAGTGGCAAGAAATTCTGGGCAGCCAGTGGAGACCTCTCATCACGTCTCACGTTCTGCCCTCAATGGGGCGATACCTGCGCAATAATTTTCGCGTTAATCCCGCAGATCAGGAGCCGTATCTACCGGTGCTTACGGGCGTGATGAAATGGAATCAGTTGCTGAGTGACTCCGTCATGGCGGAGGTGCTTGTGCAGAACGTCTTTCCCATGTGGTACGAAAAGCTGCAGCAGTGGCTGGCGCTCGCGGACGCGGATTTGGAGGAGGTTGCGGAGTGGTACACGTGGTGGAGAGGGATGTTGCTCAAAGACATGGCCGGCATTGAGGGTGTGAAGATGGAGTTGGACAAGGGGTTGCAGATGATGAATCTTGTGTAGCGACTTATTCGCTGATTACGGGAGGGCAGCCACGTGTCGCCCTTGTCGTTGACCTTATGTAACCCAGATAACCGAACCCTGACCCCTGATCCCCCCATGTAATTAAAACCGAGACGTGTTCCTCGGAATGCTGTTCAAAAGATGACCAAGTGAGTTGGGAACTATGTAAAAAAAGGATGTGTCGGAATAAATTCAAGGTCAAGTGTACTGTCTGTGACATAAGCAAAAGCAAGATGGCCCAATATATATCCGTATGGACCTCTCCTGTTTCGCTTGTGTACCAGGCTCAGCCTTGGCATCGGAGCCGGCGTGTTCGTTGTATGCGGGAAGCCGAAATAAGGATCCACGCGGCTGGGAAGCAAAATTCGTCATCATGATCAAGTCAAGCGTGCATGCGTACAATGTATATCATCAACAGGCCAGATGGACGTGCCCTTGGCGGCGTCTCACAGATACACTGGAAACACATGAGATGTGCCACGATTCATTTTGGCCTTCCTACCTCGGTGACACTCTCAATCGAGCCTGCGAGCGCGCGCGCAGTAACACCGTCAATTCCGGGCCTTATGGGAGAGTCCTTCGTGGGTGATTTAGACACATATGTATGCGAGCATCGAGACATTACGGACGTTCAAGTTTTCGGACATGATTCAATTTACCTAGTGCAAGGAACTGTAGCCCTCTCGCTGGCAGGTGCGAGCAACGTAGGTACAGCCCCACCAAGTGAATAGTTAACGCGAAACGCCAAATTGGACCCATTTTGGATCACCACACCTATTTATTTCACTTTTCCGC